>RXPK01004049.1:0-82067 GCA_004143645.1 Protaetia brevitarsis | reverse complement strand
AAAACACTCGACGATCGGCAGGGTTCTCACAAATGCTCCAAGAGATTTGCATGCTTCCGACTCTTGTGCTTGGGTCCAGATGAACTATTGACTTATCAAAGCTTGATTCGGTAAATCACGAGATCCTACTTGAGGGATTTAGAGTACTATAACATAGAGATGTGCGTTGCATTACTGAAATTTTATCTCACTGGCAGATGCAGCAGACGGAGTGGAACCAGCGCTGCCCCTACTGGAGAAGTTAAAGCCTGATGTACCTCAAGGATCCTTCTCGGCCTTTACTGTTCTTGATTTATGTCACGACCTCATCCAACATTGTGGCGGCTGCGAGGTTTGTCTTGTACGCGGACCGATACGACGTTACTGGGCGAAGCATGACGATCTTTAACGCTCGGCAGGGTGCGAGAGAGCTATGGAAGAGCAGAGGCGTTGGTTAACTCGAATATCTTAAAATGAACGTTGACAAACACAAAACTATTACTTTTTTCCACTCGCAGTAGCGCTCCGTCCGAGGTGGAGTTTCTGGAAATCACCATTCAAAAGTGGGTTTGGAATGGGCTGGCATATTATAACTGTGCGGTAAGCTATCTACCGTTTTGTACCTTTGGAAGGGTTAAACGCGCGGCGACTGATGAGGCAGCTAGGATGGTTACTTTTAATATTTTCACTCCATTCTGTATTGTCGGGGGAGGCCGGACAGGGTATTTGTGCTACAGAGAAGCAGTTAGAATTTTGTGCAGCCTAAGCTACATGAAGCTGCAGGTCTCATTTCCAAAACCCACACAATATACTCACCTACCGCGCGTACATCATTCGTGGTTCCATACGCACAACACAAAAAAATTTGCCTTGAATGGATAGGCCATAACTACCAAACAAAAACGGGACTAGTTGGAGTACATATGCAGGCTCACTTGTACGCAGAAATCCGAAAACTTCTGGGAAGCTAAGCTGCACAACCACCTTCAGCTCTGCGGCGCTCTATCGGCTCTAAGATTTACTCCAAAGCTTAAGGCAACTCGCTCCTGAGAAGGTTTTTCAGTCGTTTCTGAGACGCGCGTGATAAACACCTTCGTTTACTGGATTTTCCGACCTGTGCTTAATTGCGGTTTCTCTCTGCTTTGGCCGTCTCGTTACTCCGAGTTTGATCGTGACAAGTTAGTCTCCTCCACGGTGGAGGGAGATATGTTTGGAGAAGGATTCAAATTTGAATTCAATTTACGCAGACTGTGATTCCCACTCGCAATCACGTAAAGGAGACACTCCGGAGCCTATAAAAGCCATCACGTACCGCGGACTAGAAGAGATTCTGCTATCCGCTCTCGGCCCGCTACGTTAAAGCGTCGGCCGACGGCTGAGCTCGTGTGGCTTCTGTTTATTACGTTGGAGCATCGGCGTTTGGCTGCATTTCCACTTCCAGTTTGTTGCATTCAAGCGTCGACCTATGGCTGATCTTGTATGACTTCCGTTTATGCACTGGAGCTTCGGCTTTTGGCTGCACCTCACCTAATTTCCGCTTTCTCGTCAATTACGTTAAGAGCGTCGACCAACGGCTGATCTCACATAATTTCTATCCTCATCTGGACATACAAATTAATTCGTGAATTTGTATCGCGAAGTTCACCTTTAATTACCATTTTTGTGAATTAAAAGTCGCACACAACGCAATTAATTGTATATACGCCCACAATTTTGATAGCTTATTTCCGTCCATTATCAGCATACGAGTTCACTGATTTATTCATTGTTAAATGTTTAAAGCGCGAATTTACTAGTTCATTTACCGACAATTGTTTTATCACGTGAGCAATTAGATCACTGACGCCAAACCATTTATTTCATGCTGTATGTATTATTGTTAAGTTTAATATTCGCGCGACGGTACATACGTATTTTTATTGTTGACAGATGATGATACTTCATAGCACTCTTAAATTAATTAACTGTTTTTTAGGAGATATTTCCCCATATCTTAGTACCATTTACTCTTCCTTCAAATTTTGCCCATGAAAATACACACCACACTTCATCAGCAGTCCTAATTGTGTCTTCTCCGAGATAAACCGAAGTACACCCACCTATTCATTGTCCCTACGAAGGCCTGGCGTCGGACTTGCACTCCTGCACGATCCTCGGCACTGGGCCGTGTAATTACCTTATTCCGAGCTTTTTGCATTCCCAACGCGATAATCACAAAGTTAATCCGAATAAACTGCACTGCTAATTAAAGAAGCACTTCGCAGCACTTCGTCTCGCAACGTTCTAGTTTTCTTTTTTTTTTTTGTTCGCACAGGATGATGTCCTTGCCTTCTCCTACGTAGTCGCCGGTTTTTAATTAAGTTTCCTCCGCTCTGACGCCCATTTATTAACTTCGAATTTAAGCTACTAGGTGGCGCTGGGGATCATCCGGGATTAAAGGATAACTACTACCACTTGCCCGTCCTTGCAGTAATTCAGGCTAGGCTGCTACAAAAAAAAAATAGTTCGCGGTGGCCCCCTGCTCGGGGGAAAATCGTTAAAACACAACGGGGTAGCAAGGACAGAGTAGCATACTCGAATGTTTTACTGGGCGTAATATCTAGATTTAAATGCGTATGCCTCTTTCGTTTCTCTTTTTGTTTTTCTGATACTTCCCACTTACTTGCAGTTCCTCGCTAAGGTAATTAACACCAAAGTCAATTTATACTAAAAGGACGTGGATGAAGTTTATTTGGATCCATGTTTCAAAACTTTAAAGAAAAAAGCTATTACTCTGGCGATGATTTCATCTACCGTTTTAGCCGCAGAAATTGCAGTAAAATGTTAAATTGGAAAGGACAAAAATTAGGAGAAGCAGCTGTTCAAGCATAAATTTAGAACCTAATCTAGCCGATTTATTGGGAGAACTTCATTCATCTACGTTTCGAACTAAACTCAATCGTCCTCAAGCTTATAAAAGGAGGCAAATGGTGTGTGCTGTTGCAGATAACCACACCAAACAAATTGTACTTAGTTAAAATCAATAAATAGCTGAGATAATATACTAGAAAAATCAACAAACCTGACAAGCTTGGAAAGCTAAGCCTTGGTCTAGCTTTCGCCTTCCCCTTGATTGTGATATCTGTAACTCTAGGTGGAGACCCTTTAGCTAGTTATTTTTCATCCGGGCCACATAAAACTTGGTCTTTCAATGAGGTTGATACTCCTTTCTCTGTCGTCTCTCCTCTCTTAGTATTGGGACAGGCAGTGTTGGAGTTTTTTTTGCTTCCTTTTTTCACCAGATTCAAATTTGTCAACTTTATGAACACTGTAAAAATAAATTCCCAATACTGGATGCAGTGTATTGAGGATTAACCATTTCGTGAATTTACATAAAGATGGTGCTCGAATGGTGCAATGGCGCACATTTGCTCTTCATTCATTGTTTATTCTTCCAGGTGACACTTGTCTATTAGCGTCATTTGTAATTCCTAACACTGCCTCGCTGCAACTTTCATTAGATTTCTTCAAGATTTACGGTGGTGATTTTAGAGTCTTTGTCAAGCTTTTTTAACCTTCGCTAATATTCTTGTGAGCTTTAGTGGTTAGACTTACGTCTCCCACCTTGAATTTATGTTTCTCCCTTCCTTTGTGGTCTGGCCTTTGCCTTTTGCTTGATTGGGATATCTATAACTCTAGGTAGAGACCCTTTGGCAAGTTATTTTTCATCCGGGCCACATAGAACTTGGTCTTTCAATGAGGTTGATACTTCTTTCTCTACTCGTCTCTCCTCTCTTAGCATTGGGACAGACAGTGTTGGAGCTTATTTTGCTTCCTTTTTTCACCAGATCCAAATTTGTCAACTTTATGAACACTGTAAAAATAAATTCCCAATACTGGATGCAGTGTATTTGAGGATTTAACCAATTCGTGAATTACATAAAGATGGTGCTCGAATGGTGCAATGGCGCACATTTGCTCTTCATTCATTGTTCATTCTTCCAGATGACACTTGTCTATTAGCGTCATTTGTAATCCTAACTCTGCCTCGCTGCAACTTTCATTCGATTTCTTCAAGATTTACGGTGGTGATTTTAGAGTCCTTGTCAAGCTTTTTTAACCTTCGCTAATATTCTTGTGAGCTTTAGTGGTTAGACTCACGTCTCCCACCTTGAATTTATGTTTTTAAACTTGATCTTTCAATGAGGCTGATACTCCTTCCTCTACTCGTCTCTCCTCTCTTAGTTTTGGCACAGGCAGTGTTGTAGTTTTTTTTACCTCCTTCCTCCACCACAGCTAAATTTGACAACTTTATGAACACTGTAAAAATAAATTCCAAATATTGGATGCAGTATATTTGAGGATTTAACCAATCCAATACCTACGACTGTAAAATCTAAAGTTTACCTATCGTAACTATTTTCGATATTGGTTCGAATCTTCGTCAAACAATCTGTCGCGCTATAGGAAAGATAAAAAAAGAAAGACGAGGGAAACTATTTCAATCCTCTCAGACACAATATCCGCCTCCTACAGAAATATCTATCTAGCTATCTATACCGCCTTGCTCGCAGGGCCGATACTATTACTGGCGATGACGACTATGACAATTTTACGCCTGGAAATAATCCCGTATCCGACAGAGAGATATGAAAATCGATAACACACCATCGGTCTCGCGACCGACGAGGCGAAATAACGTCGCGAAACGATACAATTATATTACTGTACGCCATTGGCGGTTCGTTCGGCACTTCGCGAAAACGGAGCCGATTAGAAGACTGATAGATAGGAACGGGTTTCTTATTTTCGATTTACATTTCCATCAGCTTTTATTCAGTTGCGAATGTTTACGCGAGTGTTTACTTTTACTGCCTATCTGTATTATATTGTGTGTGTAATCGGTGAGTCTTTATTACGCCTCATTTCTCCTTTTTGGAAATGCTGGTGCGTAATTTGCTTACAGAGACGTTGTAGCACCATCTGGTTAATACAGAGACTTGCGTGTTTAGGAATAGCAGACGCAGATCGTCATGGTCCCCACGTCATTCCTAGTGCAGGACCTCAAGTCCCTTCTTGAACGTTAACGAAGAATTGTAATATCTCGCATCAAGACTCGACTAACACTGATACTAGATACTAGGCACACGAATCGCAGGGAATGATTTTACTGCGTTGAAGATATACTATGGCTAAACGTTCTGCATAGCGCGAGGCGAGTACGGCCCGTGCAAGCAGATATGTCCGACCACTCTAGTCATCACCTAATCGCATATCTCGGGGAAAATAAAAGCACTTCAACTATCAGCAGGGTTTGTGAAGTGCCCTGCTTGGTAATAGATAACGGCGCTTATTGATACATCTACATTTAAGAGAACTGAAACTATTTAGCAAATTATTCGAAATTTATGAGGTAACAAGAATGGAGGTAGATAATAAGAATGATTTTGAGTACCATCGAATTAGTACAAAAGATTATTACATGCATATTTAGACATATTCCGTAAACATTACAGTATATTCTAACGGAATTTTGGAATCCATTAGATGATATTAGGTTACCTGCTTAAAGCAAAAAACATATTTGCTTAATTTTGTATTTTGTTTAATAATTGCAATAGGCACAGAGAAATTAGCAATAACGGAAAAATATTTTGCACACTTGAGATTTTACGTCATCTAATATCGTCTCCCCACAATAATTCCTAGTTGTTTAAGAATTTATTATTTTAACTTAATGATTGCTTGAAAGCTTACGCTTTCGTCACAGTGATCTTTTTTTTTGTGGGTGGAAACCTTTTATAGGCACTAGGTACCGGATCTGCCCTTCCCTAGTAGTGTGGGATTCCATAACTCTCTAGAGATCGTGTACCCACTAAAACCACCCCAACTCTCACGCCTTGCAGTGGAACTACTCTCGTATTACTTCACTGCAGGGGCAGTCTACATATTACATCTGCCTAGCTTGTCTCTCCTCTAGCTCCGTTCGACGAATGATGTTTCGTATGGCTTCTGTGGTTTCCTGCCAGTCACTCCGGGGATCTTCCATGCAAGACCGTACAGTTGCTTTCGTGAACTCCCTGGCTGTTTTGGTTTTGAAGGTCTCACGCACGTCCCCCCACCGATGACAGATGAAGAGAATGTGTTCGGCCGTGTCGCGTTCACCACAGTATGGGCAATTGTAGGTATCTGCCCGCCGTTTCCTGCAAAGGTATTCCCGAAAACAACCGTGTCCGGATAGAGCCTGCGTCACGTAGTAGTCGATTCCCACGTCCTTTTGCAGCCAGAGATCTATACTCGGTATCAATTCATAGGTCCACCTACCCTTGGCGCTCGTGTCCCATTGGTCTTGCCATGCCCGCATCAGCCGCGCTCTTACCTCCTTGGCTTGGACACCCTGATGTGTGTCTAACCTCTCCTTGGCCAGTAATTCAATAGGGGGAACCCCGCCAAGATACAAGCTCCCTCCGCCGATATTGATCTGTCATAGTGACCTGAATGACGTTTAATGGACGTCAATATGACATCTATTCTATACGTGATATTGACGTCTATTAAACGTCATTTCACCTCACCATGTTACCTGGGGTAGTACTGTATGTAAACCATCGGAGCGCGACAGACAACATCCCTTCGGTCTAAATAAACGCTCAGTAATGCTTCCGCGAGGGACCGGCACAATCCGAACACCTCCTTTATGCGGCCAAGTTTCACTCCTCTGAACGATCGGACGACGTACCGTAATGTAACAAAACACCAGAAACGTTCCGGAATCGAGCTGACGCCGCCTCACCGCACTCCGGTGGCTTCCGGTGTTCTTTTTATATGTGTATGCGTACCGTAGGCGAGACCCGTCGTTATTCCGCCACAATGGAAGATTCTGACAAATTTGTAAGCCCTTTCGGACGTTTCTATGCGCGTGGAAATCGTCTCGCGCCCCACAGACGGATAAAGGAATGGTAATTTCAACTGTAAAGGGAGTTTCGGCCAGCCAAAAACGTGCAAGCTTTAATATCCCTAAAATGTCTCCTCGTCGTGGACGTTTGAAAGACGTTTCAAGTCACGTTTTGATGCGTGTAAAATGGGAGTGTTTTCGCTTTGTAATGGCGGACGATAAATTCAGTCAAAAGGGTTTCCTTTAGCCCTTTGCCTGGTTTAACCACCCACAGCGGACGCATGCTTTTTAAATGCGACCCACAACAACAAATCGAAAAATGCAAACAAGAGAATATTGAAAAATATTTTATCCATAAAGACTCATTCTGGTAGTCTTTCTGCCTTTACATTATTCTTCTATATCTTTAGTAAATTCAGGTCTCGATTCTTTTGGAATTCTTTTTCATTGAAGGCGCTTGCACAATCCTAAACCAGCCTAGAGTCAACACTTGCGGAACTGAACTTTGTAAATGTTGACTGACAGTCACAGAAGATGACAATGCTTTCATCTAACTCGGTAAGTAAATCGGGTTTCTATTTCTCTGACACATGGATAAATTGCAACAACTTAAGCCTGGATCACCGTCGTATTCCGTTGCTGAAGCCGAAAGGGCCTTTTTTTAAGGTTTCCTTCATATATTCCAGCTCCCACGCCATAGTCAGTTTTAGAACTCTCTGTGTACCAATCCGAGTCCTTCTTATTTGGATATATTTCTCCTCTTCTTATCTGGGATTCTATCTCAAATGAATTTCTGAACCATCAGCAGATCTTAGCCATCAGGGATACCCCTTAACTTCAACTGATAGTTTTTTTTTATGGTCAGCACTGTACGATTTACTTATCGATGCTTTACTGTGCGTAAGTATATATATCGTAGACACAAAGATGAACCAATGTGATGTCTGAGACTACTCAGCTTCTAAGCATGCATAGTAAAAGCTGTAACCAGATGTTCTCAAAAGTTTATTCAATTGATCATGGGTCAACGAAGATCTTTTGATCGCTTTCAGCCAATTAAAACATATGTTCACAGATATATGTAAATCCAAACAAAGTTTCTGCAGCTTAGCAGAGATTTAATCCAAATTTTTCTAAAATAGACTGGACAAACAAGATCTCCAATCACTCCGAGCTACACTGTATTATTAATTTCGGAACAATTGTTTCGGAAATATTAAAATTTATATTTCCAATGGAAGATCGAATGAGTTAAGGAAAGATCCAATACCTTAATACGCAACGTTATCCCTACTCGGGTACACTTACAAGTGCTTTTTATGAAATCGTCTTCTATTAATATTAATGAAGGTCATAGTAATTCAAAAAGTAAAGCAGATAGACATAGGGCATGCTTAACAAAAAAAGGAAGCATTTATTAATAGGAATCAATGTTGTGAACAATTCATAGTGTTCTATTTAAAAAAAAAAGAATGAGATATCTCCAATTGAAGTTGTCTGAGTTTTCACTTTAATATTTTAATATTAAACTTAAGAGTTTTAGTAAATCTATACTAAAATATTCCAAATCTTGGTTCACTTATTCCACAAAAAAAATCAATTCCTTTCTAAAATACAACTAGTACCACATCACTATGAAAAAGAAATTCTTGACACAAACTGACTACAATCTTTTTGTTAAAATTACAATCAAATAAACACTTAATATCCTTACGCCCAATCCCACCTTATCAGATTAAATACCAGCAAGTTACAGACTGGCGATTCGGTTTAATTGTAAGTAAAGACTCGCAATTAAACTTGGACACAGACACGTCCAGCGCTCGCACACATAGGCGCACGGAAACAGACGGTACAAAGGACAATGGCACTGACGGTTTCGGGGTTACAGAGTCGCCCCGAGCGCTCCGGAGTCCACCGCTCCGGAAAACAAAGGGAAGACTTTATTGCCCCAATAAAGCTGATACGCTAGACGTCCTCGTCGGATTCCGCCACAATACTCGCCTCTCTTCGAGTGCACCGCGTACAGTAATGGAGAAAAATATCCGGACGGAATACGATGTGTGGAAAAAGACAGTTGTACTAATTGTTCCAAGCTTTTAAGATTATTTCTGTTAGACGATGTGGCTATTTAAAAAAAACGAGAATCTAGTATTAAACAAAACTTTTCGACATTCATTTATCTCTTTTTCAATTGTGTAGTTATATTGATTATATAGCAATTAAAATTTTAGAATTGAAATAATTTTATCAACAATTAAATATGAAAACATATGAGAGAATACATAGTTTTATTAGTAATATTTTATCTATTTATATGTTGTATTGTTTTGTGTATTGTTCATTTTACAACATTTTTAATACATTTTCATATTTAATTTTTGATTAAGACTATTTCAATTTAAAAATTTTGTTGCCGTATTATTAATTTAAATATACGCGATTGGAAAAGACATAAATAAATGTCGAAACGTTCTGATTGATGTTGGATTCTTGTTTTTTTTTTTAACAGGCACATTTTTTTAGATAGTTTTTGATCCTGAAACCTAGTCGTTTGATTTTGTCTTACAGGGGGTTATTAGGAAGATTGAATTTCCTGTTTTAATTCCATTCATAAACTTCCTACCACATCTGCCAGCACTGTTCTATTTCATTTATTTGTGGAGTGGAAGGTTTTAAAATTGCCTGGGTATGAACCACATTCTTATCTTGCTCTGTTTCCGATATTGAATCAATTAAATGTTCATAGTCTTTTAGACATCGTGGTTGACAGATATTTATGGAAGCAAACCATTTGTAACTGCGCATTATATCGATTCTTCCATATTCCTGTTTACTTCGTCGCAAAGAGATAAAGTATTGTAGAATTAATCCTTGATTGATTCGTCTGGTTTTTTTGCGGCTAATAACTAGACGTACTTCTAAATTATCTTCGTATGTCGGGCCGATAAATTTAATTTTAAATTCATTTAGGGTGGTTGACCAGTTAGCAGTGGGATTTCTTTTAGCAAAGGCTCTAAACTGTGCTTCTGCACTGTCCATTAGATAATTTGGAAAGTAACATAGTTTCAAACTCTCATTCCATGCATTGTATTCTGCGGCTGATGAATAAGCCTTTAGAAATTCTACATACAGCAGCATGCTGACTAGGATTAAAAGTAAGTAGGTGGACCCAGAAATTTAGGCAGAATTGGGTTGCGTAGCGCACTCATGTTGGAAATGGTTAAATTTTGGGCAGTATTGATGTTAGAAGTTTGAAACAAACAAAGTTTATTTGTAGAATTAAGTTTACATTTCTTCTCTCTGGAAGTGTTTGCTTCAGCTGGGTAAGAAAGGGGTTAATATATGGCTCTGGGACATTAGGGTCACTGGTTAGTCAAAAATTCGAGAACAATCTTCCTTATCGAAAGGTATATAGGAGAATGTAACCATTGGTGTGCAAATTGGGTTTGTGATGCTAGTTAGATGTCGTAACGTATTTATGGTGGAAGTAATGCATGAGGTTATGGGGGAGCTGTGTCAATGTGAAGGTCTGGGGAGGACAAGGTTTCTAGTAATGGGGGAGAAGAACCCCACAGCTAGTAGCTACTTAAAGAAGCCGCTCTCAAAGATGATAGGCCTAATTAAGAGGGCAACATTAGAGAGCGTCCTCTAGGAAAAGGGGGATCACAATAGATCTGAAAAGGTCGCGGTGAAGCAGGTCCATAGGCCACCCCAATCCTAATCCAATCTAATCTAATGCATGAGGTAATGGGGCGGGTTTTCTTATCGAAAAGGTATATATAAGAATGTGACAATTTATGTGCAAATTGGGTTTGTGATGCTAGATGTTGTAACGTTTTTATGGTGGAAGTAATGCATGAGATAATGGGCTAGGTTTTCTTTTTTAAAATAGTTTTTGGGATTGTGCCCGTACTAAAGGGAGTTGATGAAGAGGAATTAGTTTCAAGAGGAATAGGATTAAAAATCTTGTGTTCGTATTGTAGGTAGTTGTTGTATAGGGAATAATACGAGGTGGGGTATGGCGCCTTTCGGAAGGTCTTGCATTCACACACGCCAATCCAATCCAATATCTAATGGAGGAGTCCGGTGGGTTTTCGAACTCTTTCAAAGACATCTCTATCTAACACAAGATCTATATCGCATTTATTTGATCTGTGTACTGACTGAGTTTAAAAATGCAAAATGAAAATTAAAATAGCTAGCTCAACGGATAAAATTTTTAAAAGGCGCAAAAGAACAATTAATCCCAGAGTTACCCTCGCGAATTAAAACTTGAATCTAATCACGAAAAGTAAATTGTGAGTGAATGAAAGCTGACTTTCTTAAAAATCCCAAAAATTGAAAAGGTTTAATTTAAAATAAAAGAACAGAATTTTTAACCCAATGATGCTAATTAACAATCAAAATTCATTCAAAAAGGGTTAATTACAATTTGTAGAAAAAAAAACCGTGAACAGAGGGTTCTGGCCTAAATTTAAAAACTGCTCGTGTTCTTAAATTACAATAGAACAATGCTATTTCCTGTACAAAGCAATCGATTAGTTTGTTCAGGAAGATAATCGTAATTATACCAAATCAATCCACGTGGTTTCAACAAAATAAAAAAAAATCGTGGAAAAAACACTAAAAATTTACAAAATTGAAAACCAATAGCAAGCACAATGCTTCTATTCGCCCAATCCGAGGTGATTAATAAAATAAAAATGAATCAGCAAACTAGAAAACGGAAAAATTAAACTCTTAAAACATAATGAGAGAATTAAAACTAAAATCTATCTTCCTGTACGAAAATAATAAATGATCTTATATCTATAATGTGCACACATCAATATAATAACAATTATTATAAAGCGCATTCCTTGATTGACAGAATAAAAGACAGATAATAAGAATTAAATTGCGATATCAATTGAATTAACAAAATGGCAGCAAAGATTCAAAAATACAACTACTCACGCTAACATATACCAAGGAACTGCTTGATAGAATTCACCAGTCGTTTTTCAACAGAAAACCTCGCAGATGTACAAAAAATACGCCAACATACAAAAGACAAATAATTGAATTGAATTAATTTTAAAAAAACTGAACACTTAATTAAATAAATTATACAATTAACTCTTTAACTAAATTAATACAAAAATAAACATTATTATGAAGATTTCTCGATACAATGATTCAGCAAAACTGAAGAATCATGACAAATTAGGCAACTTAAAATACACTCGCGAAACATGGGTTGCCACAGCACTAAGTTATATCCATTGCACTTGCACTGTCCAGTTACTGCTTACCTTCACTGTACGTCTGAATACGTGCTGAGGCTACGATTCTACAACCGTTCGAGCACGGACGGAGATCGATACGATAGCACGGCGAGCAGGGACGATTTCCGGCACGAAGGACATCCGGAAATTTAACTTCCACCCGGAGCTCGCCACTCCGGCTTTCTGGGCGCCCTTCGTCGCCTACGGAATGCCCTTTGAGCGGATAGCACGGTCGGTTAGTCGTTCGGACACGTGAAACTCATAGTACGCGCATCGGGCATACTTTTTATCTGCGTATGTGTCTCTCGGACGCCGTAAATACGTATTCGACGTAAGTGTATATGGTATATAATATATACATATATATATCCGAAACGTGCCCGAATAGAGATGCCCCAACCGGAATGGGAATTGCAAACGTATCCCTCAGCGGAATTGAACGTGTATTGACAATAAAATATAGTCCTTTTCGTCGGGACGCTCTCAAGATGAATATTTGATGTGGGAGCTTAAAAAAGTTTATATAGAGGGGCTATTTCATGTATGAAGTTACTGGTTTAGGGGTTGTTCCACCGTCAGAATGTCAACTTTATTTGATGAAATGTGCAATTTCAGTGGCTCCGTAATAAAATGCGTGCACTATGCAGCGTGTCCACGACTGACTTGTGGATAAGTATAGTTATTATATATTATACAACGTGTGTATAAATTGTCGCAAAAGCTATACGCAGCGACATTCTTCCTTCGTTTCTGAATCTAAAATCTAAATGGTAAAATATGGTACTATGCTTCATGCGTCTTCAGGAGCCACTTGAAAGTAACATACATTTGGCAACATTGTAATCGCATACTACCGTAATGGTAGTTACAATACTTGTCAAAATTGACAGACCCCAATTACAAATGACAAATTGGATAACACAAATGATACATAGGGAAAAGCAATAAGAAAGCTTTATTAAAACAGAATTAGTAGTTTTGATTTTTCGAACGCATCTCTTGTAATAAATTAGCGACACTATTACCTACGCATATGTTCAAATTGATATCCGTCTGTTTGTAAACATATTTGCAATCTACGAGGTATTGTCTGTATTACTTGTTCAAGCCTTTCCGGTGTAATTTCTAATACTGCCGCTTTAATTCGTACTATAACTTCGTCAGCGTCTTGTGGAGGTGTTGCGTAAACTTTCACCTTTATGAAACCCTAAAAAAAAAAGTCTAAAGGATTTAGGTCGGGAGACCTTGCAGGCCATAAGATAGGACCACCGCGACCAATCCACCTGTTAGGGAAGTGTTCATCCAACCACTCTCTCACATTACGAGAAAAATGTGCCGGAGGTCCATCATGCATGTAAAACATGTTACGGCGTATATTCAATGGCATCTCGTCAATAACTTGTTCTACTACATTTAAATACCCGTTGGCATCAAGTCGATTTGGCAGATAGATTGGCCCAACGACACGGTGATTTATTATACCCAGCCAAACATTAACTGAAAACTTTCTTTGGTGACCGTATTCCCGAAATGCATAAAGATTTTCATCTGCCCATTGGTGAAAATTATGGGTATTGAGTACACCATCTCTGGTAAACATAGACTCGTCGGTCCAAAGAACACCTCTTAAAAAGTCGCCATCTTCTTGAATCCTATTTAAGATACTATGACAAAAGTTTAAACGGTGTATGTTATCGTTTTCATACAGCGGCTGCACCTTAGTTATATGGTATGGATAAAGAAGGTTTTCACGTAGAACCAAATGAACGGTCTTATTAGTGCGGATATTGAATGTGGACGCCAACTAGAGTACTGACGGAGGGATCTTCATGTACTGAGTCTAGAATTTCCTCTTCCAGTTGTAATGTACGCCGTTGCCTAGGTCGACCAGCGTTCGCATTTTTTTTCTTAAACGAACCAGTTTCACGTAGACGTTGGTCCAGCCGTCGAAATACGTTTCCAGTAGGATGTCTCCGGTTTGGAAAACGTACGCGATATTCCTGTTCTGCCATGTTAGCATTTCCATTACAAAAACCGTATACCATACACATATCGGCACATTCATTAAATGTAAAAACCATTGTAAATAAACAAAAAAAATGATACGAGAACGATAAAAACACTGAAACAGAAAAACTAATCAAGAGAATACGAGTAATCACGAAAAAGAGCAGAGCTTGCATAAAATTGAACACTTCAGATCAATGTCAAAATTTGACAGTAATGGTTTTGATTGAAATCAAATTAGAATACAAAGTCATTGTTCTACAATGTTGCCAAATGTGTTTTTCATGAGAGGATGCTTATGAAGAAATGTTGAAACCAGGCTCTAAAATCAAAAAGAAACTGTTTACGAAAAAACAGGAATCAGAAATCGTCTAAATTCAAAATTGCAGCTATCTATACCGACAAATAACGAACACAAACGCTTTTAAGGAACTAAAAAACCGAACTTCAAGAACCTCGTGAAGACTTATGAAGCATAGTACAATATTTAAACCATTTAGATTTTTCGATTCAGAAACGAATGAAGTTGCGCTAACGTGTAGCTTTTGCGAGTTATACACACGTTGTATATAGTCGTTAAACACCTTGCCCTTCCATTTTGCTCCTTTGCTCACAGATAATTTAAAGTTGATGATTAAACTTAGAGGCAATGCATATAGAAAAGGGAAAAAGAAAAAAATACGCAAGCTGCACTTCATTACTATAAACAGTTGCAAAATTTTACAACAGCCAGTATTCGACGTGAAAAACGTGCTTTGTTTCTGAAGGTTGTAACATGGGGAAACTGTGGAGGATATTAATGACTTAAACATTGAATATTCAATAAAATGTTACTACAATACTGACATAACCTACCTATAGAAGGGGCGTAAATTGCATATTGCTTGCCGCAAATGCAATGGTGTTCGTTCTGTATGTAACATTTGCCAATTCTCCTTTGCCGGTATACAATACCTTTCCGGTAAATGCACCAAATAAACTTTTTATAACCGTGTTTGAGTGATATAAGAGAGGCGCCATCTTTACAACAATGATTGTATCACATATACCTATTGAACGTAACTATATGGGTAGAAAACTTCGCCATAATAATAATATTTAGATCAGAGAACCTGCTTACAAAAGTGTGGGCTAGGTTTGAAAAAAAAATATTTTAACATAATAATTACATTAAATTAACTACAATTGTGGTTGGCGTAATCCTTATTTCTTAATATTCACTTTGTTAATTGAAGAGTACTTAGTGTTTGAGCGAAATTAATGGCTTTGTTAAATTAATACACTAGAAGTAACAAAATAATATGATCGCTTTTTATACTAATTATTTTCTTCATTTTCGTAATATCTCTAAAATTAACGAGATTCTATTAGTTTTGAAGGTTATTTGCTGATTTTCATTAACGAACAATACGTAAATCTTCGAGAGATGTCGACCAGCGGATTGCCCGTCTTATATAATTACCTGTTTGCTCAGAAACAGCAATGTTGTAAATTTTGATGTATGTCTAAGATTTTGGCAGACCGACGTCCTTCTAAAATACCTTCGATTTATCGCTCGAAATACATATGCTCCTCTATAGCTTAATTGTGAGAGCGTTTGTCCGGTAAACGAGAGTATGTAGGTTCAACTTCCTGCGTGAGGAGAAATTTTTTCTTGAGAAAATCTCTTAATTGTTACAGTTATTAGCAGAAATACATTAATTTGTTAATTTCTTACTGTAAAAAGCTTGCAATCTTTGCAAATTTGTTTGAGTTAACAAAGTACCGATGTTGTCTCAACAATATGAAAGTAATTGATACAACCCAATATTTTTGTAACGTTGAACAGTATTATTGTGTTAAGACCATACTGAACTAAATAATTTGTTTGGATATATTAAACTTTCTAACCAAATTTTTTGTTTCAGTCAACAGCGTACATTTTTTGCATATATTTAAAACAACAAAGGGCATGCTTGTTTCAAAGAAAATATGCTTAACAAAATATATTTGGTTGTTTTAAATATATCGGTTTTTCAGTGTAATTTAATTACTGTACTGATTCTTCTCGATTATTCAAAAACTAGTGACACACTTAATCATACGCTACTCCTCTCTATTTCACGGCACATTGACTTTACAGAAAATACTATTACTTTTTTCCACTCTTACTTGAGTAATCCGCCCCAACAGGTGGTTTATGAGAGATCTTTGTCAATTCCTCTCATGATAAAGTCCGGTGTCCTTCAAGGAAGTATACTTGGACCACTTCTGTCTACTATCTACAATTCGAATATTATCAAAGGTCTTAAGTTTTGTAAATACCACATGTATGCTGATTACACCCAGTTTCTAATAGTAACGCCTATCTTTCGTCTATAGTTTCAGAATCTTTGCTTACAACATCTGGCTATAATAGTCAATATCAGCGTCATATATTCTGTTTTCAGCTAGAACTTGTGATCCAGGAATATTTGAGGAAGCCATATAATCTTCCTCACCTAAATCTTTTTTCTGTATTCTCTCCATTTGGGTGTGATGAAAAAAATATTTCATTCGGCAACTAATTTGTTGTACGAGAAATTATTCACATAAATTTCAAGGTTAATAACTGTGACCGTACTAAGAAAAAAATTCCATAAAATTTTTGCTATATATTCATTTGATCTTGTTAGAGAGGTTAAATTTCCGAATTCTAATTATACCTTGTAGCTTATTATTAACTTAATATTGATATGGCATCAAATATCAAGAAAATATTTTGCAACATTATTGCTTCTGTCATTCCAGTGTTTGAAAAATCGACAAATTTATGTTTGTTTTGCACTATTTTTGTGGCACATATAATAGTCGTACGGGGATAGTCTTGTCTCGGGGAGTATATTATGGAATAAATGAATTTACTAATTTAATATTTTTTTTAAAGGGTCTACTTCTAGGTTGACTTTTAAAACAAATTTATACGCCCACATATTTTTATTCTATAATATTTTTAATTACGATTTTTATTCATTCCAGAATCTCGAAGACAAAGAAAAGAAAAATAGCATGTACAAAGAGCAACTGAATAGAGAACAAAGGTACCTGAAAAGAAGGCTGCAGAATCTGGAACAGAGCACCAAACGACGATCGGTTTCAGAATGCTCCACTTCAACCGTCTCTAGTGGTATCAGTACAGCATCACATTCGTCCGCACCCTCGCCCATCTCTGAATCTGGTAAGTTGATAAGGCATTGCACCTTTCGAGACCCGTCGATCAATGAACGTTCGATATGTATACGCGTCTGTATGTTATTACATTTCTGGCTTGGCTTCTTTTACCACTTAATTCTCTATTGCGCGATTCAAATCGCTTACAAAAATATCTGTCTGGATAAGATATTTGATTCATAGCAATATACCGGGTGTCCACACTTAAGTGTGCACTATTGATAATTTTGTTATTTTTGGAGGTACAGAATCGGTCAAATGGACAAAGTAGTACTATTTTTTATGGCGGCCACAATTGTGAAAACAGAAAAACAATTGAGCGTCGCGTTCTCTAGATATTCGTCCAAAATGTTTTTTTTAATGGAACGCCCTGTATATTTTTTGCAATGTAAAAGAAAATTCCAAACTGAACAAAAAAGTCTTACTACACTATTATAAAAAAATGTCAAATAAAGGAATACTAAAATCTTATCTTTCTTATATAGGATGAAATTAAAGCGTCACATTCATATAAAGCGTTTAATTAATAAACAATAAAAATAAATACAAAAATAGTCAAGAAAATTACTCAAATTAAATGTTCAAAGACACCTCCTTCCATTTCAATACATTTCACTAATCTTCTGTGAACATTACGAGTAGCTCCTAAAATTGTCCTACCGTCGATGTCGTCAATGATGTTGGAAATTCTTTCCTGAAGCTCATCCACTGTTGTATATCTATGTTTGTACACTTGATTTTTTTATTGCTTCCCACAAGAAGAAATCTAATGGCGTTATGTCAGGTGAACGCGCAGGCCACTGAATAGGACCATTTGTGCCAATCCATCTATTTCCAAATAATCTTTCTAATAACTCACTTGTGTCACGGTGATTATGTGCGGGCGCTCCATCTTGTTGAAAGTAAATAATCTGTCTGTCTACCAAATTTAATTCATCCAGAAAATTTTCTAAAATTTCTGTCAATAATGCCACATATCTTCTCCTGTTAAAGAACCCCGATAAAAAATGGCCCACAATCGGGATCCGATGTATACCACACCAAACATTTAAACTAAATCGGTGTTGGGGATTACAAGGATAAACAACAAATGGGTTTTTACGACTCCAGTAATGATTATTTCTTTTATTGAACATCCCGCGATTAGAAAAGTTAGATTCATCACTCCATAAAATGTGTCTAAAGAAATTGTGATTTTCTTCAAAGTCAGGAAATTGCTGAATGTAACATTCTAGCGCTCTATCTCAATTTTTGTTAAACAGCAAGTACAACTCCAACATATCACACTTTTCCAAATGAGTAAATGCCATTATTACGGTTGAAAAAATTGTAAAAACAGTACTTTTTTCCGCACAGTAACTTTAACAACAACAAATATAAATAATTTGACAACTGCTAAACAATGTGACGCTTTAATTTTCCATGGGTATATCGATTTCATGCAAACAAAACAAAGATAAAGATTTCTCAATAACTACTTTATTTGACATTTTTTTATAATAGTGTAGTAAAACTTTTTTGTTCAGTTTGGAATTTTCTTTTAAATTGCAAAAAAATATACAGGGCGTTCCATTAAAAAAAAAATAATTTTGGACGAATATCTAGAGAACGCGACGCTCAATTGTTTTTCTGTTTTCACAATTGTAACCGCCATAAAAAAAATACTACTACTTTGTCCATTTGACCGATTCTGTACCTCCAAAGGTAACAAAGTTATCAATAGTGCACACTTAAGTGTGGACACCCGGTATATATTCAAAATCAAGCATTTTGTTATGTTTAGTGTTTACTAATTAACAACAGGATAGCTTGTCTGATAAGACGATATTATTATATATGTGTAAATAGTTGTAGTTTAGGAATTTTGGAATTAATTAATCCCAAATGCTGGTAAATCAACATCTTGTGGCTTGATGAGTTATATGATTTAGTCATCTCTAGTTTAACCGGAAATAATTAATTCTTAATCCAATTTTTCAATAAAACCACCTGTATTTGTTTGCTTCTAGTAACTCAACATTCACTAATACAATACTCCTGGCGAGGATCTTATCATACATATCTCCTACAATATTTCAAGCAATCCTACAGATCATCGCGTGGACTATGCACGACCACTAGGTAGAGTAATTTCACACCGCAGAGACAAATTACGACCATTCGGAATTAATAATGCCATTAATCAAGTCCATCCACGTCTATGTCTGAATAATTAACTGGAACTCCGAGCGCTAGGTGTCGTTTATTTTCACTGAGGGACTAAACGGGATTTTTCTTCGGTTTCCTTTTGTTCCGGATAACATTTTCCGGGAATAAACGATCTTCTTCTTTTATATGCTTGGCTGTCGCTACTTCCGTATCATAAATTCCTGTAATGCTATCCCTGTGAAATAATTTTACCGAATTGTTTTTAGTGAAATCTTATTTGCAAATGCAATTGCAATTAACTGCACTTCCTTCTGAGCTATAATTTTATCATCATTTACTATTTTCCATCGTACAGGATGAGCCAAATTCGTTGTACCTAATAGGTAAATACACTTTGCAGTGGACAATACAAGACTCACTTATGTTGCTTGATATTTAAATCCAAGAGAAACGATGTATTTTGTCAGTTTTTTTTTATATTGGAGTACGCGAGATTAACAAAACAAAACTCCGAAACAATACAATACGCACAAACGGAATATATCTGGCTATTACCATTTGATAGTGATTTGAAATATCTGTTGTTTCATCGCTCTGAATTGCCAAAACTTCACTGTCGTTAATGCAGTCTTTGATTTCCTGACGGCGTACAGCTAACATGCTCTCCGAAATTTCATTCATTCATTTTGCTGTTTTAGAGGTGCATTTAAAAACTGATGCACTGCTTAAATGTTCTTTCAAAATTACTTCTAATTCTACAGGAAAGTCAATTAATCGCAAAATCATTAAAAAAGAACATTTAAATGCTTTGGATCCATAAAATACGATATTGAGTCTTACGATGTATCTGTTCTTTTACGATAACGAAATAAAACTTTTAGCAGATATTCCTATGGTTATAGTGCAAAAGTCCGTTAAAAAGTGTGCCAACGTCGACGTTATCACAACAGAAAAGATACATCATAACCTCTATTGTCCATGTTTTAACCATTCCGTCAATAAAAAATTGTAAGTAAATAGCAAAAAAAAAACAAGGAATTTAACCCATCACAATATATAAAGAAAAGATGTCTCCTAAAGTTTCAGAAAGCAAGCTTATCTTGCTGTGTAAGATTTAAAAACGGAGCAGGTTGTTTAAGATTTTTAATTTTCAACTTTTTAACTAGCAGAAGAGTTTTACAAGATATTGTTTATACTATTGTCAACCACAGCTATGATGATAAAACAAGAACGAATACAATTCGTACTACATCAACAGCTGAACTCCAACTGCGGCGCGGCTCCCATGGTTATAGCCCACTCCTCATGTTTTTCTTCATAAGGCGATCGACAATGATCGGCGCGCATCGTTATTTGCTACGATTTTGCACAGGAAGGTTTTTACCGCGTGGGCTCGCAATCGAATAGCCCGACGCACAATGGGCTAAAATCTAAAAATGTGAACTAATCGCTGCATCGTATTATACTAATCGAAACGCTACTTTTGTGTCATGTACTTTCTTTTGTAAACTCAATATTTAAACAGTTATGGCGCAAAACTTATTTAAATATTTGTAACTTAGGCAACCAAATATTTTTGTCTTTATAAAAAATGTGATGCTGTAAGACAATTATTTTATACCATGTACATTTTTTTGATAAAAGCAGTATTTAGAAGGCTATGCCGAAACTGAAGGAGGTGAAAATTATTAATTATTATAACTCGAAAAAGCTCATATTTCCTCAAAATATACTTTAGGAGGTGTATATCAAGCACGATTAGCTTTAAAATGAACCATGTCTCATGTTTCGATCTTTCTAGAAAATGGACCAAATTAACATTTCAACTTATATTCTTAAGTAAAAATCATTTTTTTATGCCACAAGGTAAATAATGAGGTACGTTCTCTTCCAGTGGTAGTTACAGTGAACCTCCATATTAAATAAAATAAAAATTTATTAATTACACATAAATACATATATAGATGCAGTTGAAAACAATTGCTATGAAACAATAACAAAATGAGGCTATCACAAGTAAACTCACAAATTTTAATTGTATATCCATACCAAATTTCACAGAAATACCTTCTCCACTAACAAAGCTATACGCCCGTTCCGGGACTTTCTACTAACCCGGTATATGAATATTATATTGTAATATGTATATAGTAGATTTATTTATTATTTTTCGGAGTTCGGGGTGTAACGGAACGGGTTTTCTTACCTGGAAACTTTTGGGGGTGGTCAGCCCAAATTCATTCAAACTGAACCAAACCCCGTTTTACAGATAACCCCACCTGCTCTTTTGACCGATGAGCCACCGCTGGAAAACAATCTTTTTGTTCGGTAGCGATTGGTTTTAGAAAATTTAGCCAAAGATGTTTCTAACGGTGTTTTCCTCAGTCAGTCGAACCAGGGCCGTTAGCTAGCCTAAAGATTGTCGACTTACCCACCTCGTCGGCTTTCTCTTTCCGAAATGACTTCCTCTCCAAAACTTTACTAAGGGTACAAATCGAACTTCTATTTTTTATGGCGAAATAATAGAGTGACTATTTTTTACAATTATGTATTGAATAAATTGAGACATTAGAATTAAACTAACAAGCTACAAATTAAATAAAATAGGAAGTTAAAACAAAACGAAACACAACTATTTGGATGAATATTTTAAAATTTTATAATGTTGTTTAACATTAGCACTAGTAATTTTTACTTACAAAATTATTTTTTAAGGGAGAGAGAGAGAGCGAACGAGTTGCGGTTTCTACGTATTTGCAATGGTTAAGAATTTTTGAACATCTTACCAACCGATGTGGGTAATTAAATCTTCCCGTAATTCAAAAATATTTAAGGCACAAAACTTTTCACGACACTCACAAAAATTTAAAAAGAAAAGGGGGATTTTCGAACGGTTTTAGCACAAATAACAGTAACACCTCTAGAGGAAAGCTTTTGCTTCCTGTTCTCAACATTTTCAAGCTTATTTTAATTACCAAAATTTAACGAGAGAAGTTTAATTTTAATTTTAAGATATGGAAACGCCCGGTAACGAAAAGATAACGCGTGCTTTTTCTGTAGCTGATACGAACTCCGCGGACTAATTGATTCAAAACAGCAATGTAAAGAAATTTTATAAACTTTAGTTGTGACGTCATTCCTCACCGAATACTAGTTCCGCTTCTCTTTACAAGAGGGCGCAGGAATGATCGTTGGCGTTATTTTTCTGAACTTCAAACGCCCTTCTGGAGAGTAACGTGGGATTCGCTGATCAGCATTTGTAACATACAATACAAACTACGCGAGACTTTAAACAAAAAATGGACTATTATTTCCTGTGAAGTAGACGCTGCTTCAGCAAATGCCACAGTACCTGTCATCAACGTATTAATAAAATGAATTTAAATACTTTGTATTATACAGGATGGAATTTGAAATTCTTACAGGGTTCTAGCCCATGAGCCATATAGCACGAGCCGTCACTATGATATTGTATTTTTTTTTTTACGGAAACATCACAATACCATCTGATCGACTTGCGACTAGATATTGGTCCGGATATCTGACAGCAGCTCATCGTTTCAAAATTACGTCTGGCCATATTTATATTCGTGAACGACCGAATATCTTCTACCCGGTCCCCAATTTTTCACTTACCCAATGACTTCATTTACGGGCGGAGGGCCGCGCGAAATCAAATTTCCTCGGGTTCGGCTCGCATAATACGCACCTTCGTAACACGATATTGGCCGCCTTTATTGTACCGACCGTTTCCGACATCTTATATTTCTTTTTACCCGGGGCCGTTTCAATTTCCAAGTAATAAATTTTAAGGTTCGATCGGGCGAGAATACGCGATTCCTTCTTTCCTCCTCTTCTCTTTTCGGTGCCGCCGTACGTTCCGCATCCTTTCTTTGTCGTCGCGATACAATCGAGGATCGAAAACTGCGGGCGTTATTATATATTTTTACGACAACGTTCCCTTATTGCGCCAACAACAACTTACAAATAGGCGTGGAGATTTTATAGGCCCTTCCTATGCCTCCAATACAACTTTGTGTGCGACGTTGTTACATAAATATAGTTATTCTAATGTTGTACAAACACATTGTTCTTCCTGCAATTTAACCTTCTTCAGATGTGGTTGTTTCTCGGGCTATTGGTATGTAGACGGTCGTGTAGGGTGTGAATCCACCCCATAAGCAACCGCCAAAACAATGCAAACATTTTTTGACGATAGCACAATTTTTAAAATATAATTAGATAAATAATAATAATAATAATAAATAATAATAATAATAGATAATAATAATAATAAATGGTCTTTATTTCCTCAAACACAACAACGTACTTACATATATGGAGTATAACTTAACAAGGA
Source organism: Protaetia brevitarsis (assembly GCA_004143645.1). Classification (NCBI taxonomy): domain Eukaryota; kingdom Metazoa; phylum Arthropoda; class Insecta; order Coleoptera; family Scarabaeidae; genus Protaetia; species Protaetia brevitarsis. The sequence goes on along the minus strand of RXPK01004049.1, from coordinate 58,240 downwards.
AACAGGGCGAAATTCAGACGAATCTGTTTTTCAATTTAACCCTACATAACCAAAAAAAAAAAAACATATTTCAAGCACACGAGACGATGTACAATTTAAATCTAAATAAATTTGGTATGTACCATCTGCGCCACACATAATGTCCAGCAGATCGTCATATATCTAGTCCCCATTACTACTTAGGCAGGTGCAGTACATACTACTAAAGCAAGAGATGACTTGTACATACAATAACTAACAGAAAGTGCGCAGCACTATAAAATATTATAGTGCTGAAAATTTATTCTTAGCCGATAGTGTGAATTATGTGTTTCTTTGTTGAGATAGCGGTTTTTTTGCACAATTTAATGAAAAATTTACTAATTAAACCATTTTTTAACGTTTCGACAAATGCATTTAAAGACATTTTCTGAAGAAGACGATAAAAAAAAATTGTCGAAACGTTAAAAAAATGGTTTAATTAGTAATTTTTTCATTAAATTGTGCAAAAAAGCCGCTATCTCAAGAAAGAAAAACATAAGATATTATAGTTATCGCTGTCATAGTCACCGTGTACTTGCATCCATATCAGTAAAATATCTTAACGTCCAATAGTCTATGAGATTTTTAATTTTTTTTTGAAAAAGTACAAACGTCAACATTTTGACAAAATTACAAACTTCTCAAAAAACCATTAGCTTCAGGAATAGGCACCATTAATACAAACTAATCACAAATGATGCGAACAATACACTGAACCCAAAAACATTACACCATTCTATTTAAAATAAGAAAATTGATATTACCACCCTGTATATCAAAAGTGCTATAAGGCTGAAAATATTTTCTTTAAATAGATCATAGTTGGCCAAGACTACTCTGCAAGTTTCAAAATCAAATTCCTCCTAGAAGCTTGAAAAAATCTAATGACCCAGTTCGGTGGGACAGCCTGTATAAGCAGGTAGACGACGATTTAGATATTTTAGATAATCGGCTCTATCTCTTGGTATACCTATCTGAAGCGACTACGACTGTCTACCCGTCAGGGTAGGTAGTGGTGGGACAAAATGTGAATTTAAACCTCTGTGTTAAACCAGAACTTTCACAGCTGTGAATAGTTTCGTTACTAATCAATTTTTTTACATATCGTTTACTCAATTTTTATTTATGTTCTTCAGCGGAAGGAACTTTACCTACTTATGAAAGAAGATGATAAAAATCCTACAGAAGAAACATCCGTAAAGTTATTAAGAATACACGCAAAACAGAAAATGCATCAGTGAGACATTTTTCTCAGAGCAGGTAGACAGTCGACCTGGACGATATATAGGGGAAGGTGGGGCAACATGGGAGCATTAAGCTTTAGAACACTGCATCAGGATTGCAAATTGATATACAAGGTTCTAAGTACGCTTGTTCTAATCTTTAGACATCTATCTGCTGATGGATGAACTTACAATTTTTCGATGGGCACTCTTGATGTTGTGAGAAAATTTTGAAGAGAAATGTGTAAATACACCATTCCGGATGGTGGGGATTCCAGGTGAGTTAAGAATGGTGGTGAATAATAGGTAAAAAAAATAGATTCCTAAAATATTCTTAAAAGCCCCACCCTCCCCTAAGCAGGTAGACGACGGTTTAGACATCTTGACGATTTGGAACTTCTAAATAAGGGGTTTTTAAGATAATAGAATGCATTTATATTAATAAAACTTTGGTTTGATTCTATCCGTTGTCAAAACACACAAATTTACAGATGTAATTCTTTGCAATAGAGGTAGAACACCAAAACATGCAAAAGAAAAAACCGCCAAAATCCATCAATTTCTCATTCACTCCCGTGATTTTCTATGGTGAAACTACAATTTCCCAGGTAATATGTAAATCCAAACAATTTTTATGCGAAACATTGTAAATCTATGATGCCGAGTAAAACGCATATTCATTCGATGCAATACGATAATAGCTAGAAAAACACGTTTGAAAATGTCAATTTTTGGGCGCAGTTTGCAAAAAATGGATTAGTAATTGCCGTGAAAAAAATGTAGTATATGATTTGCCCAGGATTGGTTTCTTTTTTGTGTCGCAACCCTAAAATGTATTGCCTTAACGTTAGCTTCTATCCAGGGGTTCCTTAACCGTAATAAACTTCGCCCCGGTACATCCCCCAGACAGAATCGCGCTCACAAAATCCAATTCTCCCACGAAACGATGCTAATTTGTTTCAGGGGGGGAGTGGGCGCCAGATACGCTCGCCCCGATAATATACTGCTACCGCGCGGTCCGTAATCCGCAGCTACTGCCGCGGCCGATCTACTATTACGTTCATAATTAATTGAATTTAATTAATACCGCCCCGATACGAACGCGGCATTCTACTACCGTTAATCCGGACCGTTTGTTACTTGCCCCCGTGGTATCCTTATTACCGGGAAAGAGCCGAATGCGTAAGGCCGTTAGCGAAATTGAGCGGAAACGTGCGTCAGTTGTTTTTACGTAATTCGCGGTAGACCCTTAATAGATTTGTCGCACACCAGTTCGGTTTAGCAGCGATCTACGTAAGGATGGTGCTTTTATTACTGTAGTTGGGATATTTTACCCGCAGGCCAGAAGCGACACAAGACTGGTGTACGAGCAAAAATACGGCCTTATGTATGTCACTTATGTTTTATACGAAACACCTTGATGCTTATGCACTATTCGCATATGGTTCTGTGACGCTCTGGAATTGCATTTATTCCAGAAGACATGAAACGGTTGTTACCTAAATTACTTACCCTGCCATACCCCCTGATAAGCAGGAATTCAAGATTTTAAATAAAAGTCGAGGGGTAAAACGGTTTGCAAAAAAAAAAACTCATACACAAAAAAGAATGAATTCACAGATAAAACAGTTAAACTTTTATTAATAAAATGGTTAATAAAAAAAGATGGTATTATTGACAAAAAAAAATCAAATAATAAATCTGATACTCTCTATCAGTAAACGTTAGTAACGAGTGTCAAAAAGAATGAAATATAATATAAAATTCAAGAAAATAAATATGATACTCTGTATCAGTAAATGTTAATAAAGACAATAAAAATAAGAATGAAATATTGTAAAAAAAAAACCATTAAAATAAAACTAAATATTTGTCTTGATTATACTAGTGGTGAATGAACCACCCTGTATATTACAGCCCGATATTTAATCGGTTGATGTTTTAAAGATATTTTGAAGTCGTTAAAAAAATGAAAAGCTATCTGAATATTAAAGTTAACTATTCTTCTGAACTAAATGATACCCTCCGATCCTTGGTATAACATAAAAAATTACAGTACCGTTGACTAAAAAAATTAAAAAGTGATCGGGGTTGGTTATTTACTAAAAACAATTTTTAAACGCAGACAAAATTTACAAATAAAAAATGAAAACGTGCAAACTTAGCTCTTTGTTCTCAAAGAGCTAGTACGGCCTTGGAAATCCTCTCCGATCCGAACCGATCGTAGCCTCTGGGCTGACGTGGTAATGCCCGAAGCAGATGGTCCACTGACTTTCTACAGGAGGTGGATAGGATTCTCCGAAGGGACTTAAAATGGTCGCAGAAGTCCTCAGCCGCACGGGGGGTTCAAAATCTCACATATAACGATGGGAAAATTCCAAAATTCAAAAATTAAGGCGGTAAAAAAAAACCTCTAAAAACACAGAAACCCCAAAATTAGTGAATTTAAAAGGAATAACAAGATCTGCTTACCATTAAAATAACGAGGTTTTACAACGAAGAGAAGAAATAGACAGAATGGCGTTGCAGAAGCGTGGCTCTCAAATTATATCCCGAATTTATCGGACACATCCGCTATAATATTCACCAAACACAAGCGAATATACAGCCAATGAATAATTCAAGCAATCTTCCAATAAAAATCCACAGATATGTGAAAATATCCAAATTTCCAAAGATGTACTCGTAAGAACGCCTCTAAACAACAACCCAGAATGGCCAGCAAGCCGGAAGGAAGCGGAAGCAAGAATACATCATCCAACCAATCAGAAGACAGATAAATAAAATAAGAAAACGGACAAAGAGGTGCCCTCTGACGTCGAAAAGATGTAAACACAAAATAGGGCAGATGAAAGGAACACTCAATCGACAACTCGAATCGATGCATGAAATCGATAATGCCGGGATGTTTATATCATACAGACCTTAACCTTCCTAGAAGTGAAACGTCAAATGTCAAAACATGAATTTAAGGAAGTTACTAAAATTGAAAGAAATTAAACGAAAATCTAAGACCGTAATAAGTATGAGGAAATTATCTGTAAGTAAATGAGACTAAAAGATACAAATTCTAGCTAGACCGCACTAACAGGGGAAAGAAAACAAAATTTGAAAGCCAAAAATTAAACGATAAAGTTTACGTTGAGGAATTACAAGACGTAGGAGCATCTCTGAAAGTAAAAGAAGGTAGAGTACGGAAATAGGGGAAAGTAGGATTACAAAAGCTTGTCGAAAAGACTAGCGGAGAACTAATTTGAGGTAAGCAAAGTAAAAAAACCGTAACACGGTTGCTTATTGAATGGATGGAGGCTCAACTCACAGGCGACTATCATGAGCATACAAAAATTGAGTTCTTGGTGGCACGTATTTTTCTTGTTTTGGTGTTGTAAGCATATCAACGATGGATCGTAAGCTTTACAGTATATCTTATGATATAAATCGGGAAATTCATCATTAAACTTTCACGTCAGTCAATGGTTTCGGTTTTCTCTTCTGCACGTCCGTCACACTTAATAATTATACATCCGCTCTATATGAAGATCCGCTCGATAATTTATTAATCTACGCTTCAGCTCAAATGATATCACAAGGAGTGTAGTATAGTAAAAAACGTAAATATCCGATCACACCGCACTACATCGGATTTAATTAATTCGGAGAATTGCTGAGGGAACACGAATGGGAACCCGAAAAAAATTGTCCCGAATTAATTAAATCTGATGTAGTCCGGACTGATCAGATATTTACGTGTTTACGGTTCGACTGTTTTAATACATTACGTTGGTGTGAGCGCTGTGTACTCAATTCGACCCTAGCCCGCGGGAACATATCCTAACTCTACTTATTGCGCTGAGAATATATAACGTGAAGCAAAAGTTATAATTTAGACCAGATATCTGTAAACGGAAATTATGAACGTCCAGCATTTTTAAAAACTAACAGCGACTTGAACCAAAATCATTCTTCAACTCGTTAGTGACCTTTTCATAAGTATCCTCCAATAAACTTAAGCGCGACACGGTATTGAGCCGACTCTTCTGGGGTAACTACACCATGTATTGGAGCAGAGGACAATAGATATAATTATAGAAGATGCCACTGCTCTGAAACGTGGCCTCTTTGTAAACGCGAACTATCGCCTTCGATCACTATACAAGTGGATCGAAAACAAGGACATGGGCGGATGCGGGAGTCTCTTTGGGGCATTTCTCAATCTTAAACTTAACTATGAAGTGGCACTAACACGTCCCCTTTCCCTCGCCCCATTTTCCTAACGCCTCTAAACCTGGTCTTAAAGTGCCGATATAATTTGTTAGAAGTAATACTTTTTAAGCCCTTTCCCCCGCCTCTCTAAATCGCCAGGTCTCAATCTAATTCTCCCTCAAACCCTATTTTATTCACGTCCTCAGGAAATTTAAGTTCCCCCAAACGTAAACCTACTGGTAAAATACTCGAAATAACGCACGCCGCGTCAGCCGAAATAGATGAATACGCATTCGCGGCCCAAACCGTTAACATTCTTTGCGCCCCGATTATTTTTTTTATTTCTTTAATTTTACAGGCGTCCCTAAATATGTATACTCATACAAAAATCCCTATTATAAACAGTAAAAGCCTCCCCCTCACCTTTCTGCTCATCCGTAAAAATGTCTAAACCCTCTCTAAAAGTGTCGATAAATTTGTTAGAAGTAATATTTTTTAATCCCTTTCTCTCGCCTTTATAAGTCGCCAGGTTTTAATGAAATTCACGTTACCGTAATTAAACTCTCAAACCCAATTTTATTCTCGTTCTTACGAAATTTAAGTTCCCCCAAACGTAAATCTACTGGTAAAATACTCGAAATAATGCACGCGTCAGCCGAAATAGATGAATACGCGTTCGCGGTCCTAAGTCATTACGCCCCGATTATTATTTTTTGTTTATTTAATTTTACACGCGTCCGTAAATATTTATACTCACAGAAAAACTTATTTTTACATAAAAAAAGAATAAAATCACAATTACATTTCGCTTCTAGTTTTTACACATCTAAAATTAAAAAGTAGATCTTCAGTATGAAAGTTGCTGTTACAAGAGTAAGTAACTGATGTAAATAAGTTTTACATATATTCATACTCTAAACCACTTAATCGGTGCTACTTTTATTGAAAATTATATTTCTATTTATTTCTTTCATTGAGGTTGAAACTGTTACAGCAAATCTTAACATTACATAACTTACTTCTCACGATATCACTGCTCCCATCAAGACATTTAAGCAACTTTTCAAATTAGAAAACAAAAACAATATAAGATAAGGATAGCTCAATATATATTAATTTTTAATTAATGGCTGTTATTGATTATTATCAATGCCTTTAAATTTTTAGTTATTGCTTATCCTTTATTATTACTCATTGTTTATTTAAATTTTGATAAATATTCTTGTAGACTTGCAATTAACTGGAACCAAGTAAATATTGGTTATCTATTTAGCTTCACAGAGATTAAACGATTTTTATTTCTGTATTGCCAAAACCTGATCAAATATCTTCGATCAAATCTGTAATGTTAACGGACTTAGCTTGCTGCTAAATCTATTCCTCAAAAAAAACCGTATGTTGCAACATTTATGCCGGTTAGCGTAGATGGCAGCACTAGATTCTCATCCAAATTAATGTCTCTTATGAACTATATTAATTGATCGGGGATGAGTTATATCTAGTACATAATGTGTTAAGTTTAAATAACGCATTTATGGAAAATAGCAGCTTGAATAGCCATTTTAGACCCTTTCGTCTATTTGCGTCCCCCATATAATTCAAAATAAAAACGTATATCTAAAGTCTTTAATACGTATTTTCCTCTTCCATCCACGCTTGTAGATGATTGATTAATAATACCGAAAAAACATAATTCCACCAGAAATTCGCTATACGCTTGATAAAATCAATAAATTTCAACATCCCTCCCGACTTCTTTTCCACTTTCCTCGACTAAAATCGCATTACCACAACAGCTCCTTTCCGCGCCCGCCATTTTGTACGCAGTCTCCGATATAGCAAAGCACGTATCTTAAGCTCCCTTGGCGTTCCTTTTCTCTACTTCTTTCCCGCTGCCTCGACCGTTCGTGCCGATATTAAGAGTCGGCAATAAAAAGGTTTGAAAAACAAATAAATTCCAGTTAGCCTTCTTTACGCGTTGCTCCGTAATTTACTTATATATTATCGTTCCCCCGCAGACAACTGTGGGTCGGACACGGGGGAGAATTGAAAATCCTTCGGCCTTCGGAGAAAAACGGGGCGGAAAATTAAGTTAGACCGGACGGTTGCGCGAGCGAAGTTGAAAGGCTAAGCCCACTGGGTACCTTCTTCAGGTTCAGGTATAGTATAGGAAAAGCCTGACGTTTTCGGCGAGGGGATGGCGAAGCTTTTCACCGTAAAACATCGCTTTCCATTTAAATTATTGACTTGGGCAGAATGGAGAATAACAGAAAAAGTACAAAAGCCGAGGGCTTTTAAGCTTAACTTCCTTCTTCTTTGCTTATATATGCTTAATAATTATATATCCATCCATAAATTTTGGGAAGAGATATTAAATATCTACAATACGTCTATGGCGTTATATACGCATAATTATTAAAGTGAGCAAAACAGGAAATCCACACTTGCTGGGTGAACAAAATCGTTGGTGATTTTCTCTAAATTGAAGCAAGAAAATTCAAACCATGCCAATAAAATAAATACATTTTTTGAGACCAATGCCTTAAGCATAGCAATTAACAGTTATACTAGAAAGACGGACTGAAAAAAAAAGATATTTCTTCGAGTGTTTTACCTTTATTTCTGGGCAATCCAATCTCCAGATTAGATTAGAATAGATTAGGGTTGGAATGGCACACGAACCTTTTCAGATCTATGGTGATTCCTTTTTTCCTTCTCTAATTTTGTCTTCTTAATTGAGCCTTTCATCCTTGAGAGTGGCTTCCTTGTGTAGCTGCTACTTTAAGGTTCTACATGCCCATTACTAGAAACCTTGTCTAAGTCGTCGCATTGGCACCGCACATGAACTGGTGTTTCTTCCTCCTCCAGAATCTGCAAATAGCATCATCTACTAGGGTCTTTATCTGGACATAGTCTTCTTTTAGCTCGAGACACTTATTCCAACAATATCCAAACGTCATATTCATAGTTCTTCCTTAAGGTATATTTTTCTTTAAGTACTCCTAATTTTTGTTTCATAGAACATATTTTTCACTTAAGGTTACCTTAGATAAGGAAAATCTCAAAGTAGGTACCTGAAGGATACCATAAGGTATAATTTTGTTTCTTTCAGTTTTTGATGTATTCATTTCCGATTTATTTATAGTTTGTTATGTAGTATTTGTTGGCTTTTTGTTTTGAATTATTGGCCTTTTATATATGTATTATTGCACGCACACTAATGTTATTTTATTTTTGTTATTTTGTCCTATTATTGGAATCTTGTTCTGTTGGACAATAAACGCTATTATTATTATTATTATTATAAATACAGAATAAATCTTTAGAAGTAACCATAATTCCATATAAATCTCCATAAATCCATATAAATCATTATAAATCATTGTACTTACGTATAAACAATTTATACCTTATTTATAATTATTAGTTTAACAAATGGTTGGAAGACGCATGGTGAATAAAACAGGTTCAAAGATTAACACAATTTTTATTAAGACGTGTTAACAATTTAGTTTTTTATTTTCATAAGCCGCATCAATGAGAGAAGTTGATACGTGTGAATCAATCTGTGTTAATAGTCACAGATAGTAAAAACGCCACAGATGCAATAAGTTAAATTGAAATCAATTCAAAGATCAATCCAATAATCATTTCCATATATCAAGAAGCTTATCATTTTGACCTTCCAATTGAAATTTTATGGATTAAAGGGCATTCTAAAGTCACTGGTAACGAAATTACTGATGAATTTGCAAAAATGGGCTGTATACATGGTAATCAATTAGACCATATTTTATACTTCAAAGATATTTGTAGATCATACGCAAAAATACATTTAATGAATTTCAATCATACTTTACGTGTCAGAATACTGGAATATTTTATAAAAATTTACAACCACACATTTTAAGAAAACCATGGTTTGTTAAGGTACCTAAAAATATTTAATAAAAATTGGAGGTATTTGACACATCTTTGTTATTTTGGATATCATTAATTATTTATCAAATTAATTAATGGATGCAAAAGCATATACAGGCAGACATAATGCAAATATCATGCGTTAGGTCTTTAGAATTCTCCCGCTGTAAGGGACACCTACCGAACTCTAAATGTCAGTATCTACTATAGTTTGCAAGCGATTAATTCAAATGAAGTAGTACTCATAACAATTTAGGTAATATACAAAAATGTTTAATATGAATGTTTAAAACAAATATATATATATTTCTATACAAGAGATTAGAAGGAAGAATTATAATCATAATTTGAAAGCATGTATTAGGTATGCATATTGATTTCTGATTTTATAATTATAATGTGCACAAAAGCTTTATAATAGGATTCCAGGTATATTATTTTTATTGTCCTAAAAAATAAACTAGAGTAAAATTTTAATTTAATAATTAAATTAGAAGCTGTTAGAAAGCTATTAATATTAAGTTCGTATCTGATAGTCCAAAAGAATATTCAACACTTATGCATGCTTCTATGTTTTTCTTTCATGACAAAAATATTACATAAATAATGCATAATGTGACATATGCTTTTTCCTATTACTTTAAATATTTATACAAAACCTCGTTATGTCTTTATAATATACTATAATTGACTAGATTCTGAAAATTATAAAACGTAAGAAATAATAGCATGTACTACAAAAACAATTAATTCATCACTAAAATACGGTGCATCCAATTAACCAAAATAATCGTGTATTTTTACAATCACTTGCCCATTTGATTTCATTTTGTACCACCAAACCAACTTGACAAAACTGACTATGCATCTCCCCATTTTCCAGGCAAAGACAGCCTGTATAGTGTTTTCGTAGTTTTCAAAATTTGTATTGCGCAAATAATACTTTATCAAAATCAAAAAATTGGAAACACCCCGTATATTCATCATTCCAAAGAAAGGTAAATAATCAACGCCGACGTCGACTAAGATACTCAGGCCTACTACATGGAGTGGGAGTAGGTAGCGTGTTTGGGGTGGCGCACAAAATACTGAAGCGACGATCAATACTGATTTATCTGGCATTAGCAGATTATCGTTGTGCGTTTACCTCTCCTCAGTATAATATAAAGGGAAAGTAAAAAGATTTTTCAATTTTATGACATATACCACAATTTTTTACTGTTTATTTAAAATTATCCTTTCTTTTGAATTTGAATAACACCTTAAAAAGGTGCCCAATCAAAGAACAGTATCAATATAAATCTTTATAAACAACAATTAGAGGAAAATTATTATTACAGTTTCATCTCATGTAATTACAATAGCAATTTACGATATCTAATTGAAACATATGTATATTCATGAGTAATATATTTCTAAATAATTATGTCAAAAGTATTAATATTAAAAAAGCTTCTAGTATAAAGCGAAAAACAGCTACAAAATTTTAATTTTTAGATACAACCTCTTATTCTACGAGATCTTTCATGTACCAATTTTTATTAAATACAGTTCGCAAACAAACACCTGCAAAGCCGTGTAGAAATGTAGATGTCATACATCTATTATCTATCCGCTGTTGTGTCTGACGATCTGCCTCCACTAACTTTTAGTTCTCGAGATACTCCCCACTCCCAGTACTAGGCCTGTTATCTAGTCGACGTTGAAATAATCCATTATCTGAAATTCAAACCATTTCCATTCGTTGCCATTCTCCTCTTATTCCAGTCACGATCTTTACATGCGTAATCCGATACCGGTTTCGTCACACACAAACTAAGAACTACCTTCGAACGTCGCATTAAACATATGATTAATCGTTTTGCCTCGGGTGCAGTCTTCGTCCGCCCTTAGAGGTCAATCGACTCTATCCCTCCCAATTCCCCAGCTTTACCGAAAGCGCGCAAGAGTACCGCACTAGTCCGAAAGATGTAATCCACGTATGCGTGGCGTATTTGACCCGAGCGCCCTCTCTCGTCCGTCTGTGTTATTTATGCGAGGCTGCTGCGTACGTATCGCCTGCCGCAAGTGCCGCAGATCGCAAATTACTCCCCGGACAAGTGGATTTTACGCATTAAGAGTGTGTAGGCGGAATTAGTACGGTGGATTGGCACTCCGTACGGGCTTAGGGCTAAATAGGTCAATTCTTCGAGTCTGTGCTCACGTGGCGATTTATCCGTCTAAAAATCCATCCAGTATTTCACGTTGGATAAACTGATGGTATTAATACGCTTCAGTGTTCCCTGAACAAAATTTAGAATCGCGATATTCTGGTAAAATATACAAACGTGATCTAAATAATAATCAAAGCAAAAAGATACGTAATATTATATGGGTAAAATGTTTTCCTCTCAGTTTAATTCTTTTTTCCTTTCTCACTCAGGAGGTGATTGCTAAAAATTCAACAACCTACATCTGCAAATTATGATTTTGTTTTAAAATTGATTCTCAGTGCTTTCCATAGCACAATCACTTTCAAAATATAATTACTACAATCAACTATTTCCTAAACTGTCGAAGGCACTCGTGGGGTTTCTGCACTGAGCTAATGCCTCGTGCAAAAAGAAACTCTCATATTTCCGTTATTTACCATTTTCCGTACTTATGTAATATACTTATAGTGAGCTGCAGTTTTGCAATAATATATTAAAGAACGAGTAGGTACGTAAATTGAGAAATAACGTAGGAGTGGAAAGGAGAAACCCCACGAGTGCGTTAGACACGTCCATCTACTATTGCCTGAAAATATCGCAAACTTTTTAGATGAATTAATGAGAGTCATAATGTATATAATGCTCTGAGAAATGTCGAATAACTAAATATGACATTTACTGATACGAAAATAGGCATTGATGAACCAGTATAATAGCCCGCGCGCTCGACTAACCTTATGCCGCTAGTTCCTTGGTCACGTGGCTATCTTCCAGATCGGATTTATCTTACGTGTCTAGAAAATGAAAGTATACAATGTTTGTTTTTTTCTTTTTTTGTTTTTGTACTTCTTTTACTTCAATACAATATTTGCCTTAATAAAAAATTGTTATTTCACTGCACATTTAAAATTTATTTTGAAAACCCAACTTGTAATTTATCATTAAATTCAGAAAACAAATCTATATGCGAAACATAAAATATATATGTATTGCTATGATAATTTTAATCTTTTTATTTTAAACTGATTTAGTTTAACATTCATTTAAAACAGTCCAAAGCATAAAAAGACATCATTGGAGTTTCCGTGTTTAACAATGTGCATACGCATTGCATAATATAATTGCCAAATATAAATTGTTATTTATAGCTATTATGCTAAATCATACTAGATCAGAATGCTATTTAAAAGATTAGATGAATTATTCTCTGCATCTCATTGTAAATTAAAATTTATTTGGTATTCTTGTTACCTTAAATCCGGAAACTTCATCTTTCCTCGGGATGTTATTTTTAGTAATATGTTGAATATTCTCCTGCTTCTGGTGTGAATAGCTGTCTTTCAGTGCCTAGGTTTAAATATTAGTTGGTTGATTGATCTTCGATAAACAGTCGAAGCCAAATAATTGTTAGAAAGTTTAAAATGAGGCATTCTTCTTATGGCTAAAAGAGCAGCCGGATGTGTCAATAGTCGCTTAACAGCTTACAATTCAACGCCACAATTTCAGTAATACATAAAACGTTTCGATACAATATCTGTGTAGTATTTAAACCCACTTTTACCTGTAACCACCTTGGCGTTATTCCTACAGCAATTTTTCCTAGGCATAATTCTGTCCAGAACCAGCTTTCTATTATTAAAATCTGAAAATTGCTGAACCCTCAGGCATTCATCAACGATTTTTCACCTACCATAAAGAAATATTAGTTAGTTTTGAATCAATTTCAAGCACTTAAGGAATATTTTGTTTGTTTTAATCATTATGAGGTTAGAGATTACTTTTAAGAAATGTCCACCATCACATTGTAACTGTTACAATTTTTGTTTGTTGTTCAGATATATCTTGGCACATTTGATCTGATATGGTTTATTTTAGGAAATTTCAAATTTATCAACGTTTGCATTTAAATTACGGACTTTTTCCTTTTTTAAATTAGTTTAATGTTTGCTCAATAGATGACTCTACTGGTATTGATTTAGCGGTAACTGTAGAAATATATTTGACATATTAAAATGACCGAATTTACAATTTGCTAGGCAAGCCTCGAATGTTTTTATAATAAAAATGATTTAATATAATATATGAATTAAATGAATTTACCGAGAATTCAGTAAGTATTCGCATGCGATCCTATTAATTTAATTTGGATGGACTTGAGAAAGTATTGAATATGCGGATTAGGCAACATTTACATGCTAATAACGTTTATCCTTCGTTGCAATCTAGTTTTAGAGCTGGTCATAGGTGTACAACGGCGCATATCAAACGTGACTCATCATATTTTCCTTGGCTTAGAAAAGGGAAAAGCTGTAGTCTTGGTATTTCTTGATTTTTCCAAGGCATTTAGTAAAATAGATTTTAACATGTTGCTGGCTATGTTTCATTACACAATGTTTGGTGAAAATGCTCTTACACTTTTTGCAAATATTTGCATGATAGATTTCAAGCTCTACGGCTGGTGAATTTCGTCGTTTTTACCCGTTGAGTGTGGGGTGCCGCAGGAATCCATCTTGGGTCCTCTGGAAAAAATATATTTTGAACTGCAATTCTCACTTTTACACTGACGATACTTAGATATAAAAAATCTTTCAACGTATGCTGCAGTTTAAGAAGCATATTTGTGTTTGCTTTCAAAGAGCCTACGAAGCATTGAAAATGATTTACCAGCAAAAGCATGTCCATAATAGGGAAATTAAAACAATTCATATTAGTCATAAATTAAGAGAACTTAAATGATTAAATTAAATTAAAACTTCTGTATTATCTATTCTGTGGTAGGGGTTTTAAAACGTAGTTCTTACGCGTTGTGCCGTATGGTATCTGGAAATAGAATATTGAAGAAATAGAAAAATTAAAACAAGATAAAAACAAATCTGACGGATGTTTCGTTACAGATGAGGTTGACGTCATTGGGCTATACGAGCACTCAAAGTGACACCGACGACCACTCCAGCGTCCAGTCGACTTCGAGCGAAAGTGGAATGGCCATGTACACTAGACGCCTCACCCTGTCCGAGATGGTCGTCCTGTAGAGCAGGGGGCCCACGACAGATGTCACAACCGCCGCCGAGACCACCAGAGCCAGTCCGAGACTTTAGTCAAAATGGATCTAAACTATAAAAACAACACAAATAGCCGCCCTGAAATCTAACCCAACAAAAATCTTCTAACCCCCCAGCAATTTTTCAAACCACAAAAAAAAAATAAAAAAAAACATATAAATACATATATACTATAATAAAGATAATCGGTCCCCATCCTCACACGATATACCACCCTTCATAAACGAAAGTGCCCATCCCTTTTAAATTCCCAAATTGTCCCCTTTTCTCCATGGATATCCTTTAATAACACACCATGAAACACACAAAAAAAACACACACACTAACACAAAAAAAATATCATAATATTCGCCTATATATACATTATGGGTATTATATATATATATATATATATATAAAATTATTTATATGTAAAATTGTAAATATTTTAAATTAACCAAAAAAAAAAAAATAAGCAAAAATGGGAAGCTGAAAATGTATGGAAGCGATTAGTGCCAGTCTGAATCTTTCGCGATTCAGGTTGTGTATATATAAATATTATTATAAATATTAACTTTATTATGATTTTGTGTATATGAATTCTAATTTTGACAGGGAACGGTGTCGGATAGGTCTTCAACTGTTGGTTTAAAATTTAGACGGCTCCCGGAGATAAGTTTACTAAACACTTCATGCTTTAATT
The DNA here is from genome assembly GCA_004143645.1 of Protaetia brevitarsis. Lineage (NCBI taxonomy): Eukaryota > Metazoa > Arthropoda > Insecta > Coleoptera > Scarabaeidae > Protaetia > Protaetia brevitarsis. The sequence continues at coordinate 42,936 of RXPK01004049.1, read as the reverse complement.
TTAGATGATTTATATTAACAAGTCACCATTGAAGGAGAAATACATAAATTAGTTGTAATAATATTTGCGAAAAAAAGAATTAATTCATGCATAACCTATAAAAAACACACCAAACTGACAATTGAAGTCTTATAGTAATGTTCCGAACCTCGACAATGTTAAATATCTATTTGAATGTTAAAAGATTATAACTGATAAGAAATTTTTATTATTGTGTTGTTTTTGTATAATATTTTATTAGGAGGGACATTATTGAAGGCCCCAATCCCTGTCGGAAACACTTAGAATATGCGTAATACCCTCTCATGTTAGTTTAAGGCCGCGAGATGTCGTTCGCAGCTGTCCTCCTTGTGAAGGGGGGCGCTGCGCGACCCAGCAATCAAAAAAACATCAAAATACGCTTGCGCCGCGCATCAGGCGATCCTTTCCGGCGACCGCACGACGATTCCCGAAGAGGCCTTATGTTTTTCGAAATTGAAATATCTCTACTAAGCGATTGAGTTGTTCGTGTGATAAAATTTTAATTTCCGGACGCGGACGGCAGTCGATCGGATCGCCCCGGGCGCGACGAGAATATCGGGAGACGAATGGATGAACGGGCGAAAGAGAGAGAGAGAAACTCGAACAAAGTGCGAAGAAGGAAGACGAAGACGATGGGATAGGAATCGCCAGTACAGCGATGTCCGCAGAGAATGTACGGCGCAGGGGCGCCACCAGCTTAAGCAGATCTCGGGCGCCCCCTCGCGTCGCCAGACCCCTTTTCGTTTTTGGAAACATCGAGCGAACGTAGCGTGTGGTTAACGGAGACGCAGGGGTTGAAGCATTCAAAAAGTACAAATTCTTTATTAATAATTCTCTTGCCTCCCGCCGATCCAATGATAACGATGCGGGTGGGAGGGTAGGGGTACTCTAATTATTAATTTTTATAACGAGGCGATTGGTTGGCTTCTAGACGCGTTCAGCCAAAAACAAACTTTCTCAACCGCTAATTCACCCAAGCAATCAAATTTAAATTTCCCGCAATTATATTTTACAACGTTAGAACATAAAATTGCCAACCGTTTTGGAATACATTGACAGTTATTTTATTAATAACATTGAAGTCAGTAAACGGCGGAAAATAGAAATTTGATTCCTAGGGCAGGATGTTAAAGACTATAGCCATTAATTATGGAAATATTGAACTAGATAGTGAAAACTATAGCAAATTACCCCAATACGAAGAAATCCATCACAAAAGAAAAGTAACATCTGCCCAGGCTATCGGCGTGATTGGCCAGTAATCTTGGTTACCCACCCAACCTAATTTATAAAATTTTAACAATGTTCATTTCACAAAACGAGAAATTATTAAAATATGTAAATAATAAACTGGTGAAAAATAGTATAAATTATGAGCAATTAATATTTACAGCTGTGTGTGTGAAAATTTATGAATTCCCACATAGCCAAATTTAAATTGCCTGCAATTATTTTTAGTAACTTCAACTTTGAAACATAAAATTACCAGATTGTACTACAGTAATAGTTATTTTAATGGGTTTATGTTAAAGTCTTTAAGGTTAGATAAGAGTAACTAAACTCGTTCTTTCGTTCATACAGCAGTTTAATATATGATTACTAGTTTCGGCTTTTCACAGCCGTCTTCAGATCACTGGAAATGCAAATTGATCAATTAATTAGTATAAACAATTGTGTTAAAATTTAAATTTTAACAATTATCTAACCTTTCAATTTATATCGTTCACTGGATACTTAGAATATAATATAATTAAAGTCTTTAGTTGAAGTTTTTAGTAATAGTGGCGGGAAATTTAAATTTGCTATTACCCAGTAAACAAAATTCAAATTTCCCACAATTATATTTGGTAACTTCAACTTAAAGGTATTCAAATAACTGTTAATGTAATACAAAATCGTAGGTAACTTCATGCTTTAGTGTTGAAGTTATTAAAAATAATTGAGGGAAATTTGAATTTGGTTTACTGGGTAGGGTTCAATACAAAATTTAATAAACGAAACGTAACATTTTAAACAGTTTAAATTTAATAAAAATAAATGTTCCATTATACTAGGCATACATTTTCTACTTATGGTACAATTAAGGTTTGTGTTATTCTTATTCGAGAGGAAGTCTCCTTTATATGATTTTCTTAATATTAGAAACAAAACAAATTAAGATTTTGCAATCTGTAATGATGAAATGTGTCCTGTACAACTTGATAGCTGACGCTATCCTCTATTTCTTAACATATAAAGTTATTTTGTAATAATGTTAGAACAATATAATTTAGAAATATTTAAAAATCGTTTATACTATAAATATTTTTTTAAGTTCCACTTCAACTGCCACCAAATATAGGTATTATCTGAACACTTTTTAATGGTACAAGCCCCCTATAAAAAATATATACGCTTACTATCTTCTTTTTTACTTCTTTGCGTTTTTACAATCAACATCAAACTGTTCAAAACGCAAGCAGTCCCCAAAGTACAAGTAACAACTCCTTTAATTATATGCATTTTCCTAATCTTCTTTTTTTTATCACAATTATAAAAGCTACAATATTTATAGAATAAGGCATATACAAATGTTAGGTACAGATGTAGTATCATCTCCCATATTTAAACCCTCCTCTAAATCAAATTTCTTTCGCATAATTATATCTTGAATTATATCGGAAGTAGTTTTGGATAACCTACATATATTCAGAACTAAAATTTCGTCTTATACGTTACCATTAAATAGTTTCAGTCTAAACTAAACAGTATTTACGTATAACTAAATTTCAATTAAATTAATAAAGAAAAGAAAATTTTAATTACATGTACCATCTTTCTCAAATTAAATCCGAACCTAAGTTCTACAAATCTTCGATTGCTTATGCAACTGAAACTACAAGTACTCTACACCTAGCGATTTGTAATTCAGAATTGTTCCCAATCATTTTTAATTAACATTTAACTGTATATTCAGTTGCATAAATATCAAGCATCTATTGCGCTTAGATTCGCATTTAATTTGAAAAGGAATTGCATAACTGCTACAATTTAATACAAATGATATCTCGTAACAAATTTTAATTAGTGCGTTTGCATTTGGAATCGTTAAAGAAAAAAAAACAAAACAAATTCATGGATGATGCTTCGAAAGTAACCTTCGACTTATGGAATCAAAATTGTTTTGTTGGTTGCCTGAACAGATGTTACTTTTTCCCAGTTTGCATTTCCCATAGTAACGTGAATTTTGAAGAACCACTTTTGCAATTTATCAAAGCACTTTTATCTTATCTAATTCCATATTTCACTAAACAATGGCTACAATCGAATAAGCTAGTGAAATCGGCAAATCTATTACAATAAACAAATAACCCAAACCTTGGAGCACTCTGCTTTCGGTCACATAACGAACAGGGCAAAAATGAAACATGGACAGCACACACTCTGAGTATGACTTCTATAGGAATGACTCGGAAGATGGTACAAGCAGTATTGTGTTAAGAAAAGGGATATTCCTTTCTACAATATCGTAAATTTAAATAATCGAGCAAAACGAAATGAATTTAGTTTAAGTTTATCGATATGTTAGTTTGTCTGAATTTTAATTTTGACATTTCCTATTTGCAATTTTATTTCTGGCCTGTCGACCAACATTTAAATATAATTTATTTACTGCTGCTTTTCAATTCTTTGGTATAATTTGGGACGGATTGCAGTGCTGTATACTACATCCTTAACGTGAATGGAGTATAGTTAACTTATAAATGCAGAGTTATAATTAATAATTGTGAAAATTAAACCTCTTTATTACGTGAAAATTAAAATGACAAATAAATATATAGCGCCATCTATAACATGATTTGTCCATTTTAAATCGCAGTGTGGCCATCTAGTAAACGTTATTTCCACATTAAGATATAATTATATCGAAATATTAAATATATATAAGCAAATCAAAAGCGAAGGAATTGGCAAAATCTTCCAAGTTTACTTAGTACAGGCAAATCGTTACAAAGTCCTCAGTACAATTTATTGTTAGGAACAATAACTCCACTGAAACCACTTACCAGTTTTGTCAAGAACCGTCAGAAACAACTATTTTTTTAAAAACGGTATCACTTTATTTACGAAAAATCAAACCTATCGAAACCTAAAATAAAGGAAATTACAGCTTGGAAAAATATTATGAATCGAAATAGTATTTTAACGCAAAAGGAAAAACACAGAAGAAACACTGTTCAGTACTTCAATAAATTGAACAAAATATTGATCACGTTACAACTGGTTACAGAATTTGTTTTTTTGTTATAGCTATATACTTATGCAAAATATAATTAGGCAGGTCTATGCAAGAGCCAATTTCACTAGCTTGTGCGGTTATAGTCTTTAACCTTATTAAAATCTAGAGATATACGGAATTCCCCACATTAGACTACCCATTTTATCATTTCACTAAAATCCTTCTAAAAGAAATTGAAGATTATATATGTATATATTGGGGCTAATCTACAGCTAATTCTGTTGATTTTATTACTGATTTCATTTTTATTCAATTTTTAAAAATCATGTCTTCGAAATGCCCCATAAATACAATTTTCAATTCTGAACGCAAAATTTATGCATTATTCGGCGAAGCAAATCTACATCTACTCCTGCAATTTCTTCTCGAAATGAACTTTTAGCCAGAAGTGTTGCATGTCGTCAAGTATTTTTGCAAATCATCATGCGAAAGCTCCTCATGGAATTTCTGGTTGTTCCAGATGTTGCTCCATCTTATTGTAATAACAAACAGTCAGTTTGTGATTTCAAAAAAAGAATAAGTTACGAACTAAGGTTTACCGTTTTACGCAGTACCTTTAACTGAAAATGAACGCCAAACTTCTATTGAACCAGTTCTAATGTAGATTTCTGCAAAAAAAAGCCCACGTGGTTGATTTGAATAATTCATACTCTTGCAAAACGTTAAAAGCTTGTCACAAACTATAAAATTTCATTGAATTATGGTTGGTAACACTGATATGCACTGACCATCGGTGGCTGCAGTTACGTCAGCAATCAAGACATGACAGTTCTTCGCATAACTTCGTAGCATCACGTATATTGCACGATGGCGTACGAAAAACTTCGATCATTGTCACCTTTTCGCTGGCAGTAATATAGCAATTATTTGTTTCGAGAAGTACACCTACTCGATAAAATGTAATCCCAAAGCACACTGAACTTGATCTACTAAACAAAGAATGGCACTAAAATGAATAGTCTAATATGGGGAATCTGTATATAATCTGTATATTCTTTTTATTATACATATAAGTGTTATTTTTTTTTTCTAAACTTTGCAGAAAATCGCTCATACTCCAAACATCCTGTGTATATACTTATTTGCTATCCTTTCACAAAACATCAAAACAATTATTCCTCTTAAACAATTTCCTTGATTTTCCATTTATATTGAAAAGAAGACACGAACACACAGGGTAATATTCGTCCCTGAGAAACGTCGTAAAAAAAAAAACGCGTTCAGCCGCCGAGCGCTGAAGAACTGAAGCCTCTTTATTACAAACTAAGCAAAAAGAGTAAAATAATAAAACGGTGTGATTGTGCGAATCAGAGTGATTGCCGTATTAAAAGAAAAAAATATATATATAGAGATGACAGGTGATAGCACGGGTACTGTTTTTTTCTGAAACAACTCGAAAAACAGAGAGAGAAAATAATACTGTAACGGTAATAAAATACTAATTAACGCATTCTACTAATAGTAATCATGATAATAATGAAATAGCAAGGAGATAAAAATTTTAATAACCAAAAAGATGTATACGTGGAACGAATGTGCCGCCATCTTCAAATTTTACATCGAACCTTGGAAATTAATACATCACGCACGCGCAGTTGTTATCAGATATCAGACAGAACCTATAATAGAGATGGTCGCACACTCGACTTCGTCAGATCTCTCACTATCTGTATTAAGTGTCCGCTTTCCCTTAGCCTACAGTCGCAAATCAGATAAATCTATAGGGTTCCTTCTATGTTTTAATTGAATTACCTATTGTTACATTAACTAACTAATACTAACATACTTACTATAATTATCACTACTACTTACTGTGTAAATTCGTGAAATATCAAAACGCTTCTACGCAAATCATAATAAACAAAATAATAAACAATACATGGATTACCTATTTACTTGTAAATGTATGATAATATAATCGTAAACTCGACCGAATTGACCAAAATGTGTTTGTTACAAAATATTTAAAACAAAATCCCTCTGTACCTTAAATCTTTGAGCGTGGAACAAAAAATCACGATCGCGCCATCTTCTGACGTACAGTCTGCTTTAAACAAATGAAAATTCCAAGGAATTTAGGTTTCCAACTCCTTTAGCGTGTCTATTTAAAGTAGCCATTGTTACATATACTGATCAATAATTTAAGAAAATTATTGGTAGCTCATTACATTACTGTAAATTGTAGATAAGATACTTATTACCATCATTCTCATTTAATCAGATTGTACATGCTTACCTATCTAAGTAACAAAAACATCATATTTTTACGACCAATATAAGCATAACAAACTACTTATATTATTGATTCAAAATGTAATTAAGACATTTTATAATTCTACATTAAATAGTTAGTAAATCAATGTAAAACAGAAAATGGCGCGATGCATTTTCAATTGTTAGATAACCTAGATGATTTTACCACGTTCTTAAAGTATTTTGCTGCTTCGTGTTTTAGAAAAACAGTCGCTTGTTGAACTGACCCCCCAAACCTCTTCCCTTTCAGGCATTTGTTCCAACCGTTTCGAAAAATGTTAACGCGATCCTACCGATGTACAACCCAATCCCAATATTTGACTTTTTTGAGTTTTTTTTACTATTAACTCAGGCACTGGTCTATAACTATAACACAATGTACACGATATTTGCGAGGCAAATTATTCTAGAACTTTAGTATAAAATTTCATCAATTTGGCAATAAAACCAGTGAAATACAATACACGTTTAATGTGCAATAATATCATAGTTTTGTAAATATGCCAACAGATCTGAGGTGTCTGTATAATAATTATTGTAATAAGAAACACCAATGTACCTCGAGCCTGAGTTTTTGGTATGCTTCCCCCTTTCCATACTACCCTTAAAAAAACCAAGACAAAAAAAAAAAAAAAAGTATCTATAGTTTATCATTAGTAAAAAAACAAAAAAAATTAGATGATCAGCTCTCCTCTCACCTGATTCAACTCTCTTCATGATTGTATGAGAATAAATATTGTACATATAAATATATACTTGTAACTGTTCATATTGCATTGTTCTTCTGTTCTATATAATTTTCATTCTATAAAAAATAAACTTTGTGTATTATTATAATAGCGTGTTTTATTTACCTCTCTGTTTGAATTATATAAGAAAAGAAATTTATAAAGGATTTTTAGGAAAGAAAAAACAATTGAACATTAATTGATGTTGGTGTACGCTTTTCTATGTCCTTACTACTAAGTATTTTAATTTTACCAAACAAAAGAAATTTTAAATTGCTCGCAGTTATTTTTAGTAACTTGAACATTGAAACATGAAATTAACTGCGCTGTATGTGTTGGTATATTAATTAATTATTGCATATAGTTCAATGTATTTTTTTGTATCGCCTTCGTGATATCTTCATGTCTTTATGTGATTACTAATACTTAAATAAATATGTACAAAGCCTTCGCTCTTTTAATTCAAAAAATGCAAAGTACCTCCAAGCAGGCAATCATATAAACGCAAAATCCCTAAAAAGTATTTTAAAACTGGTGGGGGAGTGTTGTTAAACGGTGATTCACTGTCAAATTCAATGAACAGGTTATGTTTTGATAAAAAATAAACATATTTTATTAGTTACATTCCAATAATTATCATATTCATAAGCCAAAGAAGATGAATTCCAATTTTCTACTTAGCGTTTGTATCTTTAGCGTTTTAAATACAGGTATATCAGTTTTTAAGATTGGTGTTTAATGGGTGTGGTTTACAAAATATTTCATTTTTCAGCAACTGCTCTATGGTGCTATCAATGTGTAAGCAATGAACCTGGCTGTGGTAGAGACTTTAACTGGTGGTGGCATTGGACGAAAGTGTGCCCTGATAATGATGATATATGTGTTAAGATTATAGAACGGAAAAACAGTAAGTGTTATATTTTACACATTTTAATTGAATTTGTACCAAAAATTAAATCACTTCAGGCGAAGAAGTTATAACTCGTGCTTGTCTAAGTACAATACGAGGTTCTCGTACAGATATACCCGCCGATCACTATGAAGGTTGTCGACCCGCAGCTGTAGACGAACAAATGGGACATTATGTGAAAAATTCAATAAAAGAATTAGATGTTCACAGGTAATTTTGACAGATTTTTCATTCCACAGGCAGGATATATGAAATTTAATTTGATTTTCAGAGATTATTACGATGAAACGACATTCTGCTTCTGTTTCCTTGATCACAGGTGTAATGGTGGCAGTTCTTTAGTAGGCTCAACCCTGTTAGTTATCGTAGCATTGGTGTATTCATGCTATAAGCTTTTTACGTAATTTTTCGAAACATTCCATACATAGAAATACTGAAAATCATAACAATCACATATGACAAATGTATCATTTCTCCAATATTAGCAAATTAATTTTGCTGTTTGTGTAACATTTCCGTCCCTAGTTAAGATATTTATATTTTTAACGTCTGTATATTTTTATTTGTTTAATTGTATTACCTTATTTAATGTTAAGTATAATCGTCTATTTTCAAATTTGATGTAAAAATTTAAATGAGGATAGTTTGTACAAAATCTCAGGTTTATACATACTTATTTACTTTAGGGGTGTATTATGTATTTCGAACTTCAAATCAGCGAATTTTGCACAAATGTTATAAGAATCTCATAAAAATGATATTTTATTGTGCCTTTAAATGATATTACTTTCTGAGTTATTTTTTTTTTAGACATGTACAAAACATGTATATTTTTATAGCAATTTAGATACGGAAAAATTTAATAACGTTGAATCTACAAATGTATATAATGGTTTTTTACAAATAAAATTATATAATATAAGCCAAGTGTATCTTTAATTTTGTTTTAAAGAATTAATTACAAATAAAAACGTGAACAATAAGTTATTTCAATAAATAGGTAAACTACCTATATAAAACTACTAGATGCTAGAGAATATTTAACTCGATATCAATTGCAACGGCCGTAATAGTCAAATTTAAATTTCCCACCACTATTTTTAGTAAATTCAACATAAAGCCATTAAAATAACTATTGATGTAGTACAAAACAGTGGGTAGTTTTATGTTTCAACGTTGAAGTTACTAAGAATAATTGCGGGAAATTTAAATTTGGCTATGTGGGTTGGCTATGCTAGCCGTCATTTTATTTAGGTGTAAAAGTGATACGCTTTTTCTGTTAAAGATAAAGAAAATGTCTTGAATATTAAGCACATAAGAACCTGAATGTATCAAAATTATCAAAAAATGACAGCAAAAGCTGCTATATTTCACACTATAATTAACACATACATGCATTTTTCTGAACATAAACTTACATAAGAAAATTAATTTTAAAAATATTTGCAATATTTACTTCAAAGAATGTACTTTTGATTATGTATTCGTATACAGAGCATACAATTTCTGTTCTAATGTGAAGTATATCACATAGATGTCGCTGATTTCATTGGTGTTGCCTGAATATGGTTTGCTCCTCCCATTATTTACGTCTCTCCGTTTAAAAAATAGACTGGATTATGTTTAGTGTAATGTTGGTTGCCTATACCATTTTTTTATGATTCGTTTTATCGGAAAAGCCAGTTGAACACAAAAAATTGCACCATAAATAATGTGTAGTTAACAATACCATAATTACTGACAGTACTTATGAAATGTGCTTAAATGCATAGAGTTTTTAAACGAGTGAATAATTTGAAATATCTCATGTATTTGCGCAATAGTATCAATCACAACACTGAAGAAGTAGATTTAATTTTTATACATGCTTCCTGCAGTTGTTATGAATTTTTGTAAAAGTGTGTTAAATTTTGGTTTGGTGATTTGTTTTTTATTTTATTTATCAATTCAACAGCTGAGTTAAAAACAACAGTTTTTGCTTGTAATGTTTTGTTAACTAAACCAAACTTATATGTCTAAAATAAATCGTTTTTTTTTTTTTTGTATGGAATCGAATATACTTTACGGTTTAGATAAACAAAAGTCAGAAAACTACCTCATTTGACAAAATTTAAATTTCCCACAATTATTTTTAGTAACTTCAACATTGAAACACGAAATTACCAATGGTTTTGTATTGGATTACTAGTTATTTTGATGTCTGTCTGTTGAAGTTACTAAAAATAACAGAAAGACGTCAAAATAACTAGTAATCTAATACAAAACCATGGTAATTTCGTGTTTCAATGTTGAAGTTACTCAGAATAATTGTGGAAAATTTAAATTTTGTCAAGTGGGTACGGTATTTTTATTTTATGGTCTTACCATATATTGACGTGTTTCTATTCAATTTTGTTTTATCTTACGTTTATCTTCTCTCACGGCTCCTCTAACAAGTACTTGGTTCAGCACAGAACTGTAAAGGCACTCTTAAATATTAATACATAGGGATTTTTTAATTATTGATTTTGTTACCTTACATAAGTTGGGACCTGTTTATTGTTTTAGAATAGGAAAATAAAGTACGGATCAGATACTATTCAATGCAATAATTACAAATATTCATAATACGCGTTTATTGTTAATCATTACAGACCTTTAGGTTATTGAATTTGTACAATTTGACTAGACTAATAAAGAAATGTTAATAATAATAATAGATACTATATAAACTTAGATCAACCAGTTTGTTGTTTGTTTAAATTTTTGCTTTCTTGACAAAAATCGATACATACATTATAAGACAATACAAGCAATTTGTTTTATCTAATAAAACGATGTTATAAAAATACGTTAACTAGATATGGACGGAGTGAATTATTTTCTTTTTCAACCACCTCAAATCCTTTTAAATTATAAGAAAAACCAGGTGGTATTATTATAAGTACACTTACAATACACTAAATTAAAATTTACTTAAATTTAGTAAGCTAGGACAAGTTTACGACAATTAAAATCTTTAAAAAAACGGCGCCATATTAAATTTGGAAAAAAGTGAGGTTATAAAACACCGTCAACGTCATCGCCAACTTATCCAATTGCCACTTTATTCGTTTCGGTTTGTTGTTTTCTTTTGTGCATAATCGTGTGTTACATCTACTTGAAATTGTCATTTTACAAGATATTACGATTAGATTTGATATTATTATTATTTTGTTTCTGAGACGTCTCTATGCACAAAATGGCGGCTCTAGGTCGGAACTGGTGATTGTTTACTCGGTCTGCAATTCGTAGCATTGAAAATTTAGATCATCGTACAAATTAGCGCCGCTTATTATCTCTGCTTCGCTCAAGTTTAGGCCGAGAGTGTTTGGATTCAAATCGGTGATGAGGTAATCCCCACCCAGGCCGCATTCTTCAACAACTTGTTCTTTAGACACTGGAGGACAAAGGAAATCTAGAAAACCATGAGGGAAAAATATAATTATTTTTTTGTAAATTGCTAATGGAAATAAAATGTCATTGGAAATTGCTGTGAAAAGGAATAACCCTTTTTCTTTCACTGCTAAATAAACAAACATAAGACGGTAAAACATGAATAAGTAGTTTCAACGATCCTCAGAGTTGTGGTATCATCTGTAAATAATATAATATCTTAAAACACAACATTGCAAAGTTCGTTACAGAAACGTTTATTAGTTGAACAAAAATAAAAAAATATGTCACACCCGAGCGTTATTCGTTTTTATATAACAATAATATGTAGTAAAATAAAAATTATTAATATTTCTTCAAAATACCAAATTTTGCAAATAAAAAAAAAATGAAAAATAATATTCTACTTGTAATATTAAACATACCTAGTGAAACAACTTGGTATCGACATAGAATAGAAAATATTTGTTAGTAAGATTGCTCTAAAACATTCTAAATTCGTGTATGATACATCTTGATGGTTAGTATATATTAGAAATCACACAATAAACAACTTCCTGAAACTACAAATTATTCTTATCTAATCAAAGAGGTTGCCCCATGCCCCAACCCCATGTCTTAAAAGTTGAAGCTTAAAGCGAGAAAATGCTACTGTTGTAGAAATTACCTCCAAGTCCACCAGAAACGTCTATGATGTATTCGACTTCAACGTTCTGCTTCTTACTATTTATCTGCGTGTGGTCTATGTCCATTTTGACCACTTGATTCTGGAATGAGAGATGTTTACTCCTTTACAAGTCATCACAAAAATTTTCACATTTCAACTCACGTTCATGTCTTCACAATTTTCGGGCAAAATGCTGGCCGTAGCGGCGGCCAACTCGATTTCGTTCTGCCTCTCTTTATTCCAGTCGTTCAGGGTGGTCTGGATGAATTGTTGCATACGTTGCTTCTTCTATAAACCGTGACATAAGTGAAATTATTTGTATGCCATAGTTATGGACGAAATTGTCAGCTTACGATATTCCAAGTCTTCTTATCCTCTCTTTGAGCTATAGTCCATAGATGGCCTGCGCCATGTACTGCCTTGCTGCCTTTCCTGAAGTGAGGGTTGATGGAAAGGTTATGTCTGACGGAATTCTTCCACCGGTCATCATTTTGCTTGTAGAATGGAAAATGGTCGCTAAGAGGTGAAGGGTTTAGTTAGTAGTTTGGATTCTTTCCTTACAATATAAATTGGAACATAATGGGGATTTTTTAAGTGTAATTTCTTATCTTACTTCTTAGTTCTAGCTTGATCTACCTAATTGTAAAGGTTATTACTATAACTAACAGCTTCTTGCGGGTTTCGCCGTGTGTCAAACCTTTCGCTCGACGTTTCGCTGTTCATACTGACAGCTTGAACTGAACTGAACTGAACAGTTCAGTTATCCTGAAGAAGCTGTCAGTATGAACAGCGAAACGTCGAGCGAAAGTTTTGACACACTGCGAAACCCGCAAGAAGCTGTTAGTTATAGTTACACCGGCCGTGAAAGCCTACGCAGTGTTAAGGTTATTACTAGTCAAAACAAAATTAATCTCACGCATAAATAGATAAATTAATGTATAATGGAAGGAGTGTCGTTATTGCAAATGAAAAAGAGTACAGGTTCTAATATAAGTCCTTGAGGTACCTCATTCATATCATAATGTAATATATGTGTATGTAAATAATGTAAAGATAATGTTTTAAAGTTTTAAATTACGTAATAATATTGAGTACATTCCATTTAAAATTTCGTATATTTTTGCTATGTCTGACACATTTACTGCTCAATTGTTTTTTTATTCTAAAGCATATGTGGGCAGCAACCAGCCCGCGGGCCGAATCCGGCCCACTGTAAGATTTGGTCCGGCCCGCGAGACATTTTGAAAAACCCAATTCAAAAAAAATATTACACTACTTACTCATACTCACTCCAAATGAGGAAGATTGAGTGATATGGGGTTTGTCGCTTGCTCTTGCGGAATCAAGTGAGCGCGCAAGCCAAGTGGCGGCTATCATCAAAGAGTGAGGCGGCAAACATCAAAGCTTTGGTGTTTGCCGCCTCACTAGCGGCGCAACAAAAGATTATAGCTTCTCAAATGTTCTACACTAGACGATTTTGCCTATATAAGCGGGTGGATGGCCCGAACATTAGTTCAGTTCTGTTTGAGCTACCGAGGTGATAACTTAGACAAGCGATATCCTAGCGAACTGCTAGTGCCGTCAATTTGCTTTGTGACTTTGTCTTGAGTGCTTACTAATTATATTTTGTTATTAAGTTTATCGTACGAAAAGTAAACGAATATGATGTCTGGTGGAAAGAAACGAAAAGTTGATGCAGAGGATCGCCAGTTTCAAGAAAAATGGACTGAAGAATTCTTTTTCATCTTGCACAATGGTAAGCCTATTTGTTTGCTGTGTAATGAATCCATTTCAGTGATGAAAGAATTCAATATAAAGAGGCATTATTCAACTAAGCATCCTATGCTGCACTCACTTACAGGACAAATAAGAAAAGGCAAAATGCAGAAGCTTACCGCAAATTTGGAAAAACAGCAGCAAATGTTTCACAAACAAAGAACACAACTTCATAATCTTGTGAAGGCTAGTTTTATAGTTAGTTCAAAATTGGCATTTGCCGAAGGAGAATTTATCAAGGAGTGTATATTAGAAGTTTGCAGCGTTTTGTGTTTGTGTTTTGTTGCAATGAATTTGAAAAAATTAGTTTGTCAAGACGAACTGTTGCCCGACGTATAGAAATGATGGCTAATGATATAAAAACAACTTTGACTGACCGTATGGCTGGTTTTGAATCATTTTCCATAGCATTAGACGAGAGCACCGATTTGTCTGACACAGCTCAACTATTTATTCGAGGTGTTGATAAAGAGTTCACTGTTACTGAGGGAATTGCTTGCTTTACAGCCGCTAAAAGGAACCACTATAGGAGAGGACATTTTTAATGAAGTTGAAAAGGTATTCACAAGTTTTGGTTTGCCATGGTCAAAATTAGTTGGTGTATGCACAGATAGTGCACCTTCTATGGTCGGCTTACGTAAAGGTTTTATCGGAATTTTGTATGAAAAAGCAACTGAATTAAATGTGCAAAAAGATGATTTGATAGTACTTCATTGCATTATCCACCAACAGAACTTGTGTTCTAAGTCCATTCGACTCCAGAATGTTATGAATGTAGTAGTAAAAACCATCAATTTTATTCGATCCCGAGGGCTTAACCATCGTCAGTTCAAGGCGTTTTGGATGAAATATCAGCCGAATATGACGACGTAACAAATTATTGTGAAGTCAGGCGGTTAACCAAAGGAAAAATGCTGAAACGGTTCTACGAGCTTAGAAATGAGATTTTATGTAAATAAAAGATAAACCACTATCTGAATTGAGTGACCCAAAATGGATATGTGACTTAGCATTTCTGGTCGAACTTACAGGCCATTTGAATTATTTAAATTTGAAACTTCAAAAACAAGGACAGTTAGTAAATGATTTGTACACCCATTTGAAAGCGTTTTAAAACAAAATCCGCTTGTGGGAGGCACAATTGCTGTCTGGTAACAGTTATCTTTTCACCACGCTCTCTGCGTATGAAAATACTGCTTATGCTCAATATGCTGAAGAACTCCAGTTACTGTCGGAGCAATTTTCGAACAGATTTAGCGATTTTAAAAACATGGAAGACAGTTTCAATTTATTAGCTACACCAACAAAAAGTAATGTACAAAATGCTCCAATGTACTTGCAAATGGAGTTGATCGAGCTTCAAGAAAACTCACTCCTAAAATCTAAATTTGAAGACGTGGAGTTGTGCGATTTCTACAAAAAATACCTCGAAGAAGACCATTTTCCGGAGCTTAGAAAATTCGCAAGAAGATTGATTTGTGCGTTTGGCAGTACTTATAAATGCGAACAGTTTTTTCAATGATGAAAGTTAATAAATCAAAACATCATACAAGGCTGACTGACGATAATTTGGAAAATTCTTTACGTCTTTGTATCAGTGGAATTCACCCAAACATCGATGGATTAGTTTCCCAAATTCAAGCTCAAGGGTCTCATTGATTTCGTTGTCGCTATTTAACTTTCGTAGTTTGTAATAATTCCAAATTTCACGATTTAATTATAATGTTGTACACTGTTGAAAATATTACGGTGTTGGCGTTAATTTTGCGCTAGTCAAATATTTTAGTGTTGATTTTTACAAACTTTGCCAGACGAATTGACTACATGTGTTTAGTAGAACAGAAATTACTAGAATTTGGTGTGAACTCTTTGTTCAGATATGAGGATTTACTATTTTCTCTAGACATTCAGAAGCATCAACCAATCAGAATTTTTCCCTCGGATAGAAATATAGAAACCCCACCTAATCTAATACGGTATTGCATTATACGCACCACCTGCATTGCACGTGTATCTGTTTTCGAGTTTGTTTCTGCGTATTAACATATCCAAACAAACCACTAAATGTGACTGACCTGCAAAGTGTAACCTTGTGTTATTAAACGTTAATTCCAGTGGGCATAGAAAATTTCAACATCTTAAAGGTGTATTGGGAACAACTATTTACGTAATTAGTTCAGATTTGAATCAAATAGCATAAACATTCACTTAATTTTATAATGGCTCTCAAAAAATCATTTTAAAATTAGTACGTTTAGTTGAAACCAAAACTTTTGAATGAGTGATTCTGTATATTTATAATTGAGAAAACGTCTTAAAGAGAGAATATTATAGCACTAAGAAATAGGAGTTGCATATTAAATAGACGTTGTGTTTAGAAAACGGTGTTAAATCATCCAATAGATCGCATTCATTTAGTTAAACAGCTAGTAAATTTGTCTAGTCTAGATCAAATAAAATGTGACTGGAAGCATATCATAATTCCACGTGTTAGTTGGACAAAATAACCCCTTAGCAATAGACAATACTTGACTATCTTTGTTCGTCAAATTTAAACTTCTATATTTCTCGACAAAATAACACGAAAACAATATGGACCTCTCCTGACTATTAAATTAGTCAAAAAAGTGTTAAAATTTTCAACAGTGTACCTATTTTTTTCATTTCATTTTCTTATTTTAATAAATTGCATTGTAATAGCATTGTCGTATTATTTCATGACTGATATCTATCGCTAAAAATTATGAACACTACTTTAAAATCCACTACTTTTAAACGCGGCCCGCGAACGTATTTGCACACTAAAGTTTGGCCCACAACCTATCAAAGGTTGCCCATACTTGTTCTAAAGCATTAAATAAGGAATTAGATGTAGAACAACTTTCCTTCTCTAACAACAGCCGAGATATCTGGTGTGACTGCTAAAATATCAAGCAGATTCTATACTTCCGTGCTATAAAATTCTTTGGTGATAAAAAAGTAGTACCTATATGCCATTTTTAGACAGGATTCTCCCACTTCTATCTAACCCCACCTTCTATTCTTATACGTACTTGAACAGATAAATAAAAATACGGCAATTTCGATCGGCGAAATCTCATAAAATAACGCTTGAAGAACATCTATCTATCTAGTTAGCTCCTTCTTTCCTCTTCGGTCACGCAACGCCACCCAACGGGGGCATGCAAAAGAGAGAGCCGAAGACGTCGATAATCTCGAAAGTTTAAGCTGTCTCGTCGCGGGAAGACACAGAAAACGGCGTCTCACCGTTTCGGGCGGCCGCCGTTATAACGGCGAATCTCCGCCGGCGACGGGGTTGGGACGGTCGCCGCTGGGTAACCGAGCACGCGGCGCGGTACCAGCGCGTGCCAACCTGAAAACCTCGGCGAGGATGACTGGCCCGAGACGATAATATTATCATATACGTTCTAGAGACCGGATGCAAACGGGGGCAATCGGGTTTATAGATTACGGTAACCGTGTGCGTTTCAGCCACCTGCGACCGGCGATCCGTGACTGGAATTAATGACTGAGCGATCGGTGACGAGGTGACGCTTGTTTTGGGTACCGTTTTTTTTTTGGGACTAAACGTTTTGTTCCGGAGAGCCGGAAATATGTGGGGAAGGGTGATACTTTTGTTATTAATTACTTTTTGGAATAAATCTTTGATCATTGTTATTTTGTGTTAAAAATAAAAGAATATATATAATATATATATATAATCTCATGCCTCTTTTACCTTTCGGTGTAGAGGTAATAATAATAAAATTAAATTACATTCTTTTGCTACATGTGTGTTTCTTTTTAAGTGAAGTGTACAAAGTCCTTCCATTCTTTTCTATTTCCCACTAGTTTTCTTGCGTTTACCACCGTTTGTCCTCTTCTCAGTATTGCCCCTGCTACCACTTTATCCCACGTTATCCTTGGTCTTCCTGGTCCCCTTTTGATTATGATCCTCGCCTCCATTACTTTTCTTGCTTGTCTGTCTGCCTCCATTCTCTGTACATGCCCCATCAATTTAGTTGTTTCTCCTCTATATATTGCAAGATGGGCTCTACATCTAGTTCTTCCCTTATGTCCGTGTTCCTGATTCTGTCCCTACGTGTTATTCCCATAATGCCTCTCAAATATTTCATTTCCATGCTTTGTATTTTGCTTTTGAGTCTATCTGTGAGAACCCATGTTTCACTTCCATAGGTGAGTATAGGTCTATATATTGTCCTATATACCGTCATCTTAGTTTTGTGGCTTATTTCTTTTTTAAATATAAATGTTTTCTTCATTGAATGGTATAATTTGACAGTTTTATTAATTCGTTCGGTAATATCTATATCTTGGTTTCCATTTCTTTCAATTGTAACTCCCAGATATTTATATTCAGAAACTTGTTGTATCTTTTCCCCATCAATATATATTCTTATCTGCTCTTCATTCCCTGCTGTTATCATCATTACCTTCGTCTTTTTCGTGTTAATTTTCATGTTGTATTTTTTCAAAACTGCATTCCATTCATTTATATTTTTCTGAAGTTTTTCTTCGCTACTAGCCATGATAACCAAATCGTCAGCAAATATGCATTCTGTAATGTCTACTGGTGCCAAGTGTCTATATCCTATATTCAACTTTGTTAATTTCGACTTACATTCTTTCAATACTCCGTCAATAAATACGTTAAATAGCAGTGGGCTTAATACACCTCCTTGTCTTAGTCCTCCTTTAGTGTTAAACATTTCTGACTTCCTAGTTTTACTTATGACATAGTAAGTGTTGTCATTGTATATATTTTTGATATTTCTAATCAATTTATCATTCACCTTTCTTTGTTGTAAATATTTCCAAACTGTTCCTCTAGAGATTCCATCGAACGCCTTTTCTAGGTCTAGGAAGCCAAAACATGCTTTTGTCCGACTCAGTATAACTTTTTCTATTATCTGCTTTATTGTGAATATATGATCGTTAACACTTCTGCCTTTTCTAAATGCGCTTTGTAATCCCTCCACTGTAGCTTGTGTATACTTTCTTAATCTGTTTTCCAAAATCCTTTCATATGTTTTTGTTACTGTACTCAATAGTGTTAGTCCTCTGTAGTTATTGCAATCACGTGTATTTCCGTTTTTGTGTATTGGTATTATTAAACCTATATTCCAATCTTTTGGTACTTTTTCACCTTCCCATGACTTCTTGAATATTTTCAACATCAGTTCTATTCCATTTTCTCCTAGTGCTTTTAACATTTCTGAGGTCATGTCATATCCTGGAGCTTTTCCATTTTTTAAAATCCTTATAGCGTCGAATACTTCCTTTTTTATTATAGGTTCCATGTAATCAACTTCATTTATTTGAGTAGTTCCAACGTTTTCAATAGGTGTATCATCATCATTCGTGCTATCCAATAACTCTTTGAAATACTGCCGCCACCTGTCCATTATCTCTCCGTCGTCTACAATAAGTTCCCCTTGTTTGTCTAGTATATTTCCTTGTCTCGTCCCTGGTTCATTCCTAGCATTTTTTAATACATTATAAAATAGCTTTTGATTATCTTTTCTATTAAGTTCCACTTTTTCGCCAAACTTCTCCCAACTTCTCTGTTTCGCCTCTTTCACAATTTTTTTAACTTTGTTCCTTTGTTCCTTGTAGGCCTCATATTTAACCTTAGTGTTGCTTCCTAGATATTCTTTCCATTTATCCTTCTTTATTTTGATTTCTTTTTTGAGATCTTGATTCCACCAAGCTCCTTTCTCCACACATTTCTTTTGCTGTTTCCAATATTATTTGTTTAAAACTTTTCCAAAGTTCCTCCAGATTTCTATTTTCTATTTCCCTTAATTTCATTATTTTATCCTCTACACTATCCCTGTATTTTTCAGCTATTTTTGGATCCCTTAATTTATAACTTCTTATTGTTTTGAATTCAACTTTTTTTTCTAAAATATGTGGGGGAAGGGTGCTAGTTTTGTTATTAATTACATTTTGCAATAAACCTTTGATCATTGTTATTTTGTGTTGAAAATAAAAGAATACGATTCTCAAAAATAAAAAAATTGATACTCCCCACAAAAGTAATGATACTATTTGCATCAGTTATAGCATACTTGTTAGAAAAATTGCGCCACTGTCTAGTTCCAGACAGGGTCAGAAAGAAGGAGGAGAGAAGTACCAACACTGTTGAAAAGCCGGGTTTCATCTGGTTGATTGCAAAACAACCTGCTAAAAAATCCTCATCTAGGCGCACAGGTATCTCGATCTAATAGAATGCAGAAGCCACATCGCAAAAGAAGGAAAAAAAAAACAAGTCCAGGTGGGGGCCGTAAGCCAGACTTATTAATAAGAAGAGCATCAAAAGTAAAAATGAAAAACTGTTAGACAGACACATAAGGAATGATGTACCAAGCAAGAAAATCTACAGAGATACCCTTGCATCACGTCGTGCAGAGAGCTGAGCAAAACGAAAGCAGTGCTTTTGTCACATTTCTCGATGTAGAGAGAGAATTCGACAATCCTCCCACAGCATCAATCTCCAAAGCATTGAGGAAGAAAGGGATCGATGAAACTAATAGCTGCAGGTGGATAAACTGCATGGTTAAAGGGAGATCAGTTTACACAACCATCATGAGAGAGACACTGATGGTGGGTTGAGTACAGGATGTCCTGTACCCCAACTGTGGGACCTGCACGTGAACAAGCTACCAGTGAAGCTGTACAATGAAGAACATAAAACTTTGGGGTATCCAGACGTCTTGTCATTCTGATCCAGCAGTGTAGTGTGAGACAAAATGCAGAAATACAACTCAGATTAACATGCTGACGTCTTTTTCACGTAGATTTAAGGTGATTGTTGGTGATTTACGTCATATGACGAATAGGTCACGTAATTAAGACGCGCATTAAGCAACGACATTTAGACGTTTAATGAATGTCGTCAAAAAAACGTGATCAATTGGTCATTTATAACACAAAAGAACTACAGCTAAATAAATATTGATACTAGTTTCGCATAAAAGCTTTTAAACGCTTTTGTTACATACAACAAAAAAATATATGGTATGGAATTTTTGGTTTACAATGTGCATGTATTATGCCATTTGTGCAACGATGTTGAAATTTATGGCCAACTAGATAATATATCTGCTTTTCCATTCGAAAATTATTTGGGACAACTTAAAAGATTGGTCCGATCACCAAAACAACCTCTTCAACAAATATTTTGTAGATTAAGTGAAATATCTTTAGCAGATGATAATAGGATACTTAATAGTAATAACTTGAAACTTCTTATGGAACATAATTCAGGTCCGGTAATAAATAATTTTTGTGTTTCCAAGCAATTTAAAAAGTACTTTTTTCAAGATTTTTTGTTTTGCACTTATTATCATTCGGCTGCAAACTCCTATTTGATTACCAAAAATAACACAGTTGTTCGAATTTATAATATAATTGTTGATCATGAAAACTCTACCTTTACATTGAGTAAAGCGTTTACTTCTTATAGCTCATTTTATTCTTACCCAATTGAATCAAAAGATTTAAGTATTCTTACTGTAAATAACTTATCCCATGTTTTACAAGTGTGGGGCGTAAAAGATATATTAGCCAAATGTGTACTTATTCGATCTCAATCAGATGAAAATTGGGTGTGCTTTCCACTGATTCATACATTTTCTTAATGTAAATATTCATGCTCTTTGGTATTATTTGAGAAAAAGTTTTGTAAATTAATCTTTACAAGTGTGCTATGTGAAAGATGTTTAAGCAGATGTATACTTGTGCTCTCAAGTATCAGTACAAAATAGTTTTCATTAGTAATTTGATCAAATATATATAATAATATTGTTATGTTGTTAAAACTTGAATATAGTTTGTTTTGTATTATCTAGTTCAATATGTATTTTAAAGATATACTGAGATTAAATGCTATGTAGTTTTTTACGACCTTTCAACATTTGAGATGCTAAATATCAATTACATAAGCATGTTTTTACGATGTTAAATGGAATAATCTAACATTTATTCAACTCTAAATATCTCTATGTAGTTTTTTTATTTTGTCAATATTGTGTCTAGGTGAGTGAAACCTAGCACAACAAATGGGCCACATGCAACTGACAGCATAAAACGTCTTTCTAACGTCGGAAATTTAACTGTTAATGACGTGTCTACTTACGTCATTCTTACGTAATAATATGACGTCTTTGATATGAGACTTAGGCCCGTCATTTTAACGTCGGTGTCACGTCGTTTAAAAGGGCAAATTGACGTAATGACTGACGATAATTAGTCGTGATAATGACGTCAGCATGTTACTTGGAAAATTGTACAAGCATGGACCGAGGAGGAGGATCTAAATATCAGTCCCTCCAAAACGACCACAATAGCATTCACAAGAAGGAGGAACTACTTAGATAACAAAAATACTCCAAACTGTGGTATGGTAATGCTGTAAACTTCTCCTAAACCCCTCACCACAAACTGCACTAAACTGGACGTTGAACACGTTCAGTGTTTCTGCTGATGATGATAGCTTTGCTATTGAAACGTACGTCCAGTTTAGTGCAGTTTGTGGTGAGGGGTTTAGGAGAAGTTTACAGGAACTTAGATGGTCTTGGACCCCTAAAACTCCGAAGCTTACCACATTTTGTATGAATGCAAGACTCTAGAACGCAAGAAGGCAAGCAATTTTTGACAAGCCAAAGTGAATCCAGAGGATTACTTCCATCAACCTGCCCAGAAACCTAGAAACCAGTACAGATTAGTGTAGGATACATAGGATCGTGGAATGGTTGTTTATAATTTAATGGGTAAAAGAAATAGGAGACTAAATACAAAAAATCAAAAGCCTGCAATGTTTTGGAGACTCCATGCCAGACGGCACCCACAATAATAAAAAAAAGACAAAAAAGAACCGCATAAAAACACTTAACTACCACTGCAGACCACTACTTCTGAAAAATTTTGATTAGCTTGCGGAAAATTTAAATAGTGCTGAACACACATGATAAACTGAACAAAATCTCTGAAAATATCGAATACCAGTCAAAAACAATTTCTCTAGGAA
The DNA here is from genome assembly GCA_004143645.1 of Protaetia brevitarsis. Lineage (NCBI taxonomy): Eukaryota > Metazoa > Arthropoda > Insecta > Coleoptera > Scarabaeidae > Protaetia > Protaetia brevitarsis. The sequence goes on along the minus strand of RXPK01004049.1, from coordinate 19,836 downwards.
TTGCTTTAAGACTTCATCATAACTTCACATGTATTTTACATCCATATTTAAAATAAAAGCGTCAAAGTTAACTTAGTATACTATATACATGTATATATTTTCAAAAAAAAAAAATAGGCAAATTTTTACAAACAACATTTAAGTACAACAATTCATAAATTGATAATTCATTCTTAGGAAGAATTTTCGTGCCATTGGTTGCGAACTAATAATAATTTATTCCAATTTGATTCTAATGGGATTTAAGTCAAGTATTGGGGTCTCGTGCGCTTCGAAATGAATAGATTGTTTTCTACAGTTAAAAAACGTTTCAGATTACCTCTAAAGGAAAAAAATATCAGAAATAAAACAAAGTTTTCACTTATTGAGTAGGCTATTTATGATGATGCATATCTGTAATCTCTGTAAAGTGATCTGTAATTCTGTAACAATCTATAGTAATGCAATGCTTACAGATTTAAAGATCGTATCATTAATTTGAAACATATGGATTCGTATTTTGCCAAATCATCTGAAAGAATTTGCAGCTTTTAAGTAAAGTCATATCAAATACTTCATGAATTAATGGAGATTCTGTACATTTTGTATCACCTGTAGGTCAATACATGCTTATAGTTTTATAGACAACCTTATAGCTACAGATATGCTTGGAATTCTATCATAAATGTTTAATATATTCATTACATGCGTCGTTTTTTTAATGCGCTAGTGGTCATTTTCTATTTTTTCTTTTTTCTTTTTCTACTGATAATTTATCACATTACAAATTATCTACACATTTCGTTTAATTATCACATTAAAATTATTTCTGATGCAAAATCATGGAATAATTATTTATTCGGTAAAATCTTGCATACAGAATAAAACGTTTAATTTAGAAAGGCAACTTGAGACATTTTTCGGTTGAAATCACATTAGTACAACAGTATAACGTTACAGAAAAAAATAATTTTACCATTCACGCACAAGTCAACTACAAACGATGCTCAGGGCACTCCAGGATTAGTTGTTACTGGAACATGTTACTGTTTGGTTGTTACAACAATAAGGTGTTATTCACTGATTCGGAAATATTTTTGAATTTAAAGTAAGTTTACTTATATATAATATTATTTACATTCAAGTGCGGAAGACGAGTCCCTGATGAGTTGGAGCGCCGCAAATGTTCTAACACGGGAGATTTATATTTTTTGACCGACAAAAATCTAATATAATGTAACTCTTATTTAAAAAAAGAAAAAAGGAACACCAATAATATACAGATATGGACACTGAAATATATGCGTCCTTTATTCCTTGCTACTTTCATTTTATTTTTCTATTTGTCAATTTTTGTCCTGTTACAAGAAGAACTTTGTTTATTCCGTGGATATTTTGGATGCACCCATTCTTAACAGAAACGGATTATTCCAGTTTGATATATGTTTTTCATTCAATATTGTTCTCGTAATTATTGATAAACACATATATTTGATCTTTGAATTTAATTTCTTTAATGACATATTTTAATTTCTTCTGTTAAATACGCATACAACATGTAATGAGATAGAGCATTCTAATTCTAACAGATTGGACTGAACAGAAATTTTTTTTTACAAATTTATTATATCATTGTTATATCCACCAAAATATAGGCACATAATAAATTTAAAATCTTATTGTGTGTTGTGTGGTGACTTAAATCCGCTCAACGTTCTATTTTATTGCGTGAAAAATCACGTACCTGCGGCAAAAGTTGAAATGTCCGCATCGGTGGTTCAGTGGTAGAATGCTCGCCTGCCACGCGGGCGGCCCGGGTTCGATTCCCGGCCGATGCAATTTTTTTTTTTTTTTTTTTTTGGTTTTTAGTTCAATTTACACTAAATAATTTTTTAAACTATAGCCGGTTCATTAGAAAATGTTGAAAATATACCAGAAGGCTGGAGGATTTACATAATATTAGAAATTTAGCCTGCACGATTTCTAAATCTTCTATATTTTGAACAAGAGTCTTACACAGCAATGTTCTTTTGAACGCCCTAAAATAGAAAAATCTAAAGGATTTAAGTCGGATTTAAGTTAATTTTGAAGTTTGCCTTAACAAATCTAACGATTCTCATATATTCTCAATATGTATTTGTAAATATTAACGAGCTCTTAAACTAAGATTCGCATGAGCTCATGCATAAATCACATTGCTCTTTAGTCTTCTGGTACGTAAGGGAATATCATAATATACCCAATTTAGTCTAGATAGCAAAAAATGTAGGACAATTATATAAGGGCACTATACTGTAAATATAAAATTGTCACCAAATAATTGGTTACGGTTTATTTGTGGTTAAAACGATATGTGCCTACATCGCTCGTTCTTCACTAGAAGATATCTCCATTTGGATTCAGTAGAGTTATTTTATTATCGGTATCGATAGTACTATCGATAGTCGGACCAACTATCGATAGTTATCGATAGTCGACTATCGATAGTCAACTATCGATAACCATTGAGAGTCACCATCGATAATGCCCATCACTTTACTCGACTAATATGTCCTCAGAAATACATTTTGCTTTGTTTCTTGCTATTTATTATTTGTGTTTCTTTTTTATTCCAGACTAATAAGAACTCTGAAACTAGTATTTCATGGTATCATCAATACCAGCTACTATAGATATTACAAAAGAAAGAATTAGTTCCATTCATTGAATAGTTGATGATTGATAACACAAACGCATCTAATTAACAAGACAATACATAAATAAACCTTTAAGCTATATACTCAGAAAGGGAAAATAAATAACACATTAAAATGATACTTGTCGTATTTACATTGAATTTAAGCATCTCTCTGCATTGTATGCTATAGATATAATACTGTTAACATTTAGCGATGGTCGACTATGGCTAGTTATCGATAGTCAACTATCGATAGTCGAAACTATCGATAGTTATCGATAGTCACTATCGATAGTGCCCACCACTAATAATAGTAAAACATTTGACCGAAGATAATTCATTTGGAACATATTTCAACTTGATTTTGAAGATTACGAATTTTGTTTAACAGTGAACAATATCAGCTGATGAACTCGACAATCGCCAGACAGAATTTTCGTGAAAAACCAAGTTTACGAAAACATTACACGATCTTTTCTTTTTAGAATGATTCAAAAGGTGTCTAAAAGTATACTTAAAAATGACGGTATTACTATAAGAAAAAAGAACGTAGAAAAGAGCTGCAGGGACGGCTTTTTCTACCCCTCACCTTATTTGGTATGTAAGAAAAAATAAGTAGCCACTTTCTTGGAGAAAGGTTTTTTTTTTTATTATTATAAAACGTCTCCCTTAATTTTCAACAAGAAATCTTCCCGTCAATTTTTCGCAGTTATTTAATGTACACCCTGTATAATTACTATTACTATATAGTTCAACTTGAATTATATAATATAAAACCCTTCACTATGGTGTAACATGAATTAACTACCACCCTCAACCTATCAAATAAATTAAATTCATGATCATATAGTCAGGTCGCACGAATCTCTACTGATGCGCATCGAAATCGCTTTAAAAAACCGATTAATTGTCCTGAAGGTAGCGAAAGGGGGACCACGAACGTCACCAGCTCAAACCACGTCAAGAACCAACCCCCTTACAGGGAACGCGGGTGCGGGTTATTTCGCGGCCGTAGAATCCCGTGCCAGGCACAGAATATTGACGGACACCTTTTACGCTGTGAGAATCACGAGAACGATTCACTGATTCCACAAATACACAACCAAATTTACCACATACAAATATTATACTTTCGTGTGAATTACAATATCAATAAATCTCGAGGAAGGATTTCGAGATTTTTCTAGCGCAATTTTAACGTTTTCGAGCCTGGCTTTCAGGCAGTTTAGATAGATATTTCATATTAAAGCGGTGGTAAAAGGTACTTACGAAATCCATTGGTATATGCCGGAAACTGTGAGTTCCCCTTTTTCATTCAGGGCATGTTCTATCAGCTCGGTGTAGGTAAAGGGCGGTTTCTTAGGTCCTGTGTATCTGTAGGCGTGATTTTGCGTCTTGGCTTCATCAATTTTGCAGGAAGTATTCGTCGTTGGTTGTTTTTCCGGTCGTAAAATATTTATCTGAAAAAATGGAAATCATAGGTACAGGAAAATGTAAAATTTTCAATTAGAATGAAATATGTCAAATATGTCAGTAGCTGTCAGAGTTTCCAATAGAAAGGTTGTAATTTTATGTCACCCAACGTATGTACTTTTATTTAGCAAGAATAGTTAGTAGGAATATTCAAATATTCATAATAAAAATTAGCGCTATAAACACATAATCAGAATTACTCACGTTTTGTACTTGTTGCTGATAATAAATCGGTTTGGTGGAATCGTTGCCGGCGTATACTTGACCATATTTGCAATCCGGTTTCAAAATTGGAAGCTGCTGATTACCGCCGATGATCCCGCAAGGGTTGCCGTAGTTCGGGGGATCGTTCGGTTGGCAGTCTGAAACGGTGGAAAACGCGATAGGCAAAAATTGAAAAGTAGGCTCACCGTCACTATGCAAAAAAGTTAAACGTCAAATTACCAGGCGATTATTGACAAAACAGGTGAAACTGTCAACAATATTATTAAACAAGTGCAATTGATTAGAGTTCGTGTATTCAGTTATGAGTTGTGTGTGTGCGGGGGTTCATGGGGGAAATGTGCGAAATTTCGCGGCGATGATTGTGCTAGAAATATGTACCGGGCACCGGTGGCAGTTCGTGGATTTTATAATTCAGGAGCCAAGATAAATTCCCGTCAGTGCAATCCGCTTCTATGCCGCTGTCGGACCCAAGAGGACTCGGGGTAGCGCAATCGTTCAGCTCCAGCTTGATCTGCTTGTTATTCGAACAGGTATTACTCTGCAAAGACTGTAGCTCCTCTACGTTGACATTGTGCATTTCCGCGATAATATTCGGAATTTTATTAGAAGTGTCCCAGTTACCATTTAATAACACTACCTATAAAGACAATATAAATGAATAAGCATTTCTTATTAACTAAATGTAGGGAATGTCGCCAAATTAACTCATACGTGCACACGTACGTATACCAAAAATACGAGCAGTATCAGTAAGCGGCTCAATGGTCTAGGGGTATGATTCTCGCTTTGGGTGCGAGAGGTCCCGGGTTCAAATCCCGGTTGAGCCCATTTTTTGATTTTATCAAGTTCATAATAAATTTCGTTTTTGCCACTTCAAACACAAAAAAAAGTAATCAAAATGAATTTTATACCTCCGTGTTCGTGCTACAAGGTGATTCGTTATCTTTCCTTTTGATCGCGATTTGCGGTAAACTGTTGCGGCTTTTCTCGAAATTCTTTCGCAAATTGCCGCAGTGGCTAGGCGTTGCTCGTATTGAGGTACGCGGAACCATCCCGTTACTGGAACTGAGGAAGTGGGACCAGTGATGAGCAGCGGTGGTGTAATTATTTCTCTGGATTGTGGTGTTTCTCGGAAAAACATTACTATCGCGTACAATGTAATTGTTGCTATTATTGTTACCGTTCATGGTTTAGGAAACGATTCGCTTGTCCGAAACGACTCAGAATCTTGGATTCGGAGTGTGAATTTGACAGATAAAAAATGAACCACGAATTTGAAGAATAGTCGACTGAAAAAAATCGTACTTTTTTCGCATAACTCACCCTGTAACGAAATGATCTGACTTTTTAATTCGACGAAAATTAATGTATTAGAAACACTAAGACACTTTGTGAACTTTCAGAATTATCTTATGATGAACATGTTTTCAACGGAAAGTTTGAGCCGAAATGAATAGCAAAACTAAACTGAACTAAACCCTGTACATTTTATTTGTGGCGCGAACCCCTTCTGGATGCGCCTGCGCATTTAATTGTATTTTATGAAATTACGTTATCACATAAAGGAACCGTATAAAAAGAAATTGGCATGAATTTATTATCTACAATTAAGGTCATATTTTCCACACAATCACATAGGGACAAAACTTTATTTAAAATAGAATTACGTGTATCCGATACAACTATATTTTTATTTACATTATAACAATTTTTTTTTATATTGGTTCTGAACATCATTCCAATTTGTTAATGGCACAAGTACGATTTACAAATTAAAAATTAGCGATGGAAAATTCATAAAAATTGAGAGTATGAAAGCATCTAATTCCAGATTCTATCAGATTATTTATCACCAGTCTTTGATGAGCTTAATATTGAATAAGGTACCTATTTGATATAAATGCTTAAACAGAATATAATTTTGATAATTTATCAGTCCCGTAAAGGTTTTTCTTACGTAAACATGACTATATAAAATCTGTCATGTCAGCTGTCAAAATATGGTTTTTGTATTTTTATCACCCGAAGAGGACCTGACATAAAGCTAGTTTGCAGTTGTAATTATTTTTTTTATTTTATTTTTTTCGTTTCTATAATACGGATTCTTATTGCTGAAACTGACTATAAAAGGCATTTGTCTTTGTTTCGCATAAAAAAGTTTGAGGTTAGTCATACACATATTTGTTATTGTAGTGCTTGTTCTTCCAGCTTGTTTATATTAGGCAATTAACATAAAACCTTATAATTATGGTAATTATGGTAATAATAATTTCACTTCCGGTATATGCATAATTCTGAAATTATTTCTATCGATTAAATTCAATAAACACTGACATAACGATTTAAATTCTCTACTAGCAAGTCAGCTGTTTGTTTTGTATATTAAATGGTTAAGATTTTTGGTTTGATTACAGATTATATTACAGTGAAAAAACACAAACATGGATGTTGACAATGGACCTGCTGATGGCTCTGGCGGTGGTATCGATATTGAACAGAGCCTTTTACAACAATTTAGTTGCATGGGTACGACTGACAGAGATGAATTAATACAACAACTACAGAAGGTTTTAGGCAGTCACTTAAACTACTCTACGGCGGCATTCTTTTTAGACATGAATAATTGGTGAGTTCAAACTATATTCATAATAATAGCTTCATTCATTTAAAACAAAACTGAAAGTATGAGAGTAAGGAGCGTAGGTTCTGTAGCGATAACCAAAGATAATTGTTGGAGCTTAGTCTTTTATTTATAAATCAGATACCTAGAATTTTTCTTTCGTTTAGCTCTTTTACCTGTTCACAATATTGTGAAGGATCGTGTAATGGTTGATAATGACGATATTTATATTAAAAAAGTTAAATATCGTCCATATGAAACAGGCAAGAAGTGAAAATATTTCTTTCATATATTGAATAGTGAATGTTAATGAACCAGATTTGATTCTCCTACAATACCGCTCACAAAGGAAGCATCTAGACTATCATTTAACGATTTTAATGAAACTTGGCATATTTATAGTGTTAAATTGAGTGTTGTAAATCATCGCTTCTGATTGGTGCTAAACCACACGTTTAGTAGATAAATTCTACTCTTAAAATTGCCACAATTTTTGATTTTTTGTGATTTACACCATTGCTATAAAGAAGACAAGATAAAACTGTATACCACCAAATACCCCATTTGTAAAAGCTATTAAGGCAAGTTAATTAATGCTTTTAGACATTCCTTGGTAAAAGCGAGTTGAATAGATGAAAGCAAAATTATTATTTTTTTTTTTTGGTTTTATTGAATTTATAGACACAAGTGTATTTATTTAAATTCAAGCGATTTTATTACCTAAATAAGCAGCAATATTGAAGAAGAAAAAATAAGTTTAGTATATGGACTTCCATTTATACAGGGTGAGTTTTTTTATCTTGAGACAATGGAATATCTCTAAAACACTGCATCAAATCAAAAAAAGATCTTAATAAGATTTGTTATAATGCAGGGAGCTCACTGAATTCGATCCCCCACTTCACCCTCCCCCCAGAGTGGGAGGGGGGACAACTTTGAAATCTTAAATGGGAATCCCCATTTTGTATTGCAGATTCGGATTCTACGCCAGCAAATATGTAGTTTTTGTTTGAAACTTTTTTTCGATTCGTAACAGATTGCGCTGTAATCGCAAAAATCATGATTGTGAACGTCTAGAAAAAATACACAAAAAAGGAGAAGCAAGGAAACATGATTTTGTGTTTTTTTTTATTTCAACATAAACTAACATTTCAAAAAGCCATTTGCAAAAGCCAACTTTTTAACTTTAACTAGATACTTTTTGTAATAATAGGTTTACCAAAACAATTTCATGTATGGTCTTGTTCATATTTTTCATTTTACTATTAAGTCGAATCATCTTCATTTTTAAAGTTTAAAACTCAAAACATCTAATCCACATTTTATGCAGAAATTCCAACAAATGTAATTCGATTTGTGCCGCCATAAAAAGCCATAGAAATAAAACATTAAAAAAGAATAACTATTTTTTTAATAACTATTAAAATAATTTTTAATAAAAAATAACATTTTTCCATATTTTCTAGACTTTTTCAATACGAATTGCCATTGGACATTTATGTCTCATAAATTATTTATTTATACATCTATATTAAGAAATTTTTATAAAACTAAACCTTAAACAGTTTTTTGTAACTAAGTAATGGTTTTAGTAAATTTATTTTTTCAAATAATTATACAAGAACACATTTTAAATATTTGCACAAATTATGCAATCTGGTCACATGCGCGTAATCGATGACTAAAATAAACAACAAAGGAAAGGTATATATGCCGATAATCGTTCCGAAGGTAATCCCCTTGATGTTAGCCGACAAAGACGCCGAAATATTTTCAGCTAGATTTACATTCGCAGTATTTTGTTTTACAGTTTCCGCAGAAGAATTCAATAACAAAATAATTCTTAGAATCCACACACGCGCAATGGCCGGTACATTAAAGGAGATGTATCTTTCTTTATGTTTCCTTATGGCTTATTTTCCCTATGTTATCTTTTTTTGAGTCGATAGTACACTAGTACAAAAAGTTCGGCCATAAAGAACAAACCTGGATATGGTGTTCGTTTGAGTTGATAATATCGGTATTGATATTACCGATAAAATAATGCTGTTTTGATTTTTTTCCAAGACAGTTCCTCAATCATCTAGAATTCTTTGTTACAGCGTAATCACTAGTGCACAATGCTGGAACAGTAATAGAACCGTTCCTTTATTAGGAACCAAAATAAGCCTAATAATAAAATAGAATCAGATTTAATGTTGAGCTTATATATTATGTCTCAAACTATCTTCTGTAGACCTGAAGAACTCACTTTTATATATCGTACTTACAAGTTACTAATAAGTGCCAATTATCACATAAAACTTGAAATACATGAAATTATAGCCGTAAATAGCCTTTCTAGAAGATTTTTTGAAGAAGAACATCAGCTTTGGCATAAACTGAAAATAGCAATTTGCAATAGTCAGCGTGCCAAGTTTTGTTCAAATTGGTGAGTGGCAGTTGGGTGCTTCCCCTATCAGAACGCCAAGTCTTCTAGATCTTTGCTTTATTAAATTAAACAAATTAAAGTTTGTCTTTGCGTTAGGAATTTGCAAGGTGCGATATGTTCATATTTTGATGTTGAAAACTCACAGAAACTACCGTCAATGGCTTTAGCATCAGATCCTAATGCATGCGAATCTGAAAGTATAGAGCCGAACGTTCCGTAAGTACAATCATCAGGATGTCGTTATGCCCCGGTGGTTGTGAATGTCTGTTTCTAGTTTTCAAAAGACGTGGAACATTTGCAATAGCGGGAACGAAGCGTGGCCTGCCGGATGTTATCTCCAATGTGCGGACGGCGATAGGATGGGTGCCAGTCGAAAAATGGTACCATGTCTATATCCTGGCCAAAGTACTTTTGTAACCGTCGACATGGTAAGTCCATCCGTTGCGGGAGTCTACCAGAGCAAATGGCGCCTTTGTACACCTGCCGGCACCTACTTTGGGGATCCAGTTTGGGCGATCGTCACCGTCGTGGAAGAGGGCACCATGGCTCTTACTGAACAATTGCAGCATTTACACGACTTAGGTTCTCAACCTGCAAATACAGTACAAGCTAATCCATTTACACCTCATCGATTGTCCACAGATAACGCACCTCCTGATAATACCGATACCAACATGTGCTAGTTTTGAATATGTGTCGTAGTGTGTTTCCTTCATTTTTCATTTGGTTTAGAATCTTAGTGCCAATGGACGGTTTTTGTGAGCGGCCACAATGTAAATTTATCCGTGGTACAAATTATGTAATATCTTATATATATACATGTATAGGTTTATGCATTTTTTACTACAATTATAATATATATTATTACTATTACATGATATATTTTTAATATTCATATAATTAATATTTGTGGTCTTGGAGTACACTTGATTTGTATATCCATTAGTTGCGATTGTTTAATTTAATTTTGTATGTATTTAGTTGGGTGAAAATGAAAGTTCAACAAGGTAGATTTTGTACATATGTATCTATTACATTATTTTTAATTAAGATTTATGGAAAGACTTAAAAAGATCTTATCACTCAGTGTGTTTGTTTAGTCAATTAGCTTTATGTATAAATCCGTTTTTTTTTAAATTGCCAACGGAAAAGTCAACATTCATAAGTAAAGGAATGCCAACTTTTTAGTCATTTTTCGATGAATATGTACCACGAAATTATTTCAAATTTGAAAAAAAAAACTTTCAGATACAAAAAGTTGAGGTGTAAAAGCTAAATAAAAATTTGTTTTAAATTATTTATAAAACAGGAAACTAAATAACATCAATGTTGAAATATATATTGTTATTACTGATTTCAAATTGATACTAAAGAGATTCTTATGATATGTAAAGAATTATTTTATGAGAAGACAACAGTTTGTATAAAAAAAAATGTTCTTTTTTCAATAATTTTTAATAAATTTGTTTCATTTTCGTTGACTTTTTGATTTTTAGAATTATCTAGACCCACTTATTAGAGATTGATTAAGTTGTGATTTTTTTTACGGAAGGTTAAATATAATAATATGGAATATAAATGTCCAACCGAAAATAGAATTTTTGGAATAACTAATAAAAATTTGATGTGCAACTTATAGCATAGTCATAAGTCGACTACGATTTAGTTAAGGAAAGTATTTCGGCCTTGTAGCATTAAGATGTGATTTATTTGTATTTATTCCTTTTTGATATAACATGTACTTGCGCCGATATTAATGGAACACCTAATTGTCTAGTACTCTACACAATTCTATTTGAAGCAGTGCAAACGTCAAAAATTCAAGCTACTATAGCGATTTTACCTTAGGTTACACAAGATATATTTCTTAAATGTTACAAATAAATATTAAAAAAAAGCGTTTCATGTAAGTTACAAATATATGTGGCAAATTTTAGCCTAAGAAACTGTTATGTTTCATTTACGTTTCTTGTTTACTGGGTTGCCAAGAAATATTAAAAAAGAATTATAACATATAAGTTACAAGGTATATGTTGCAAATTTTACGCCTAAGAATTTTTTTTATGTTTCATATACGGACGGCTCTTGTTTAGTGGGAAATTTTTGTTGAAGACGCCTAGTGAGACCCAAATATAGTAGCAATTATGACGGACATTACATGTGCCAGTTAGCCTTATCATTTTTGTACCACACCACAAGATTTGGTTTTATAGAAAATTACGTCCGGTCATAATCTCGATTGTAACTGAAATTGTCGAAAAGAACAAGGATTAAGTTTAATCCTTTAAAGAGCACACAAAAAAGTTCTTGATATAAAAGTTAACGAAGGAAATATACTCACAACAAACAACATTTAAGCTTTGTAAATTATGCAAGGCTTTTGTCTTATATACAGTGGAACCTCGTTGAGTCGGACGCCGTGAACCCAGATCTCCGCATAATCCGAATCGATTTTGACGGATAAATTTGTTTAGAAATGCGGGCTAAAATGAATTTAAATATATAATTCTTCGGTGTGTTTTATGTGTGTATTTGTTTAACTACGAAATTTAGTCATTTTACTGTAAGTACATACTGTCTTATTTCATATTTTGTTACCCTAGTGTCCGTGTAACACGGATTTTCGTTAACCTGGATTGGCCCTGGTACCAATTGATCCGGGTTACCGAGGTTCCAGTAACTAAGCTGTCAAACGTAATTAAGATACATATTTAACAGTACATAATGCTACATAAAAGTAGGCAGAAATAACCGTGATAAATCATTTTATTGCTAAAAGTATTTGTTATTCGTACAAAAAAGATTGTACAAAGATCGTGCGTGACTATTTTACGTGTTTTCTCTCACTTGGTTCCTAAGTAACTAATTGTCTAATATTGTGGTAGTGATGAGATGACGGAAAGTGAATCATTCAATTATTGGCGATCATTCAAATTGCGGTTCCGAAATCCTGAGATGTTGGCTCTTGCTAGTCTGTTCTAGATAGCGGCGGCGCAATTTGGATCTGCATTCTTCTTCTTTTACTATATATTCTAAGCCTACTCAGACGTCAATTCAATTTTCATCAGTACTAATAACCGGGATTCCTTCAACCTTCAAGTAATCCCTGTTAGTAAGCGATTCTTGTTTTCATTTAAGGTTGATCTTGATGCATTACATTAACTCTGTAGAGAATTTGGCTGATTCCTGGCAGACTTGCCCAATATTTGAATTTTCTCTTCAGATCTTCATGTTTTAATTTCTCTAGTATTGTTCTGTCATATACAGTGTTGCCACTGATTTTCAGAGGATCTACTGTTTTCAACTACGTTCTACTGATCTACTGAAATGTGCAGGCATTAATTTACTGAAAAATCTGTATCAGATCTTTTCATAGTAATCTCTATAGAAGTGTTTATTTTATGAGTTGGGGGATCTTTTTTTACTATGAATACCTCACTGCCTGTTATACAACACCTAAATGAGGTACTATTAGCAATATAACTAACAAAAAGGGTCCATAAATATAACTAAAGGAACAATTTTGTATACACATTCACATAATATTCTTTATCTACAGGATTTATTTCATTATTACCCAATCTATTAATGGATTCCTAATGAATTTTCAAATACGGATATACTGAAAATATGAATATTGAACTGGCAACACTGCCATTTTGTAGCAGCTATTCAATATCAAAAGAAGCTAAATGTAAATTTAAATGAAAATTTATCTGTCTAACGTATTCCGCTACTTAAGGGAAACTGCTACAAAAAGTAACAGCTTTTTTCAATTGCTAACCAAAAGTAGCAGAAGTAGGTTGTAGATGGTAACGTAAAGAAGCAGTTTTATACATCACTACAACACTGGATGATCATATACCTCCGCAAAAGGATTCGGATTTCAGAAATTATGTTCCACAGAGCCTTTTTTATCGAATTTATCTATTATTTCGTTTCCTTCCATGTTGCCTTATATACACCCTCTCCTTTCCCTATTCCTTTCAGTATTCCTATGCAATCCTAAACCATCTTAAACTAGAAGTGATTACATATGAAGTCAACACCTCAGCTACCTGATTATCAAACATTATGATGATCCCCTAGCTACAGACAGGAGGGATACAGATAAGGCCGGCTGAAATTTGGGGAAAAAAAATGTGTTAACATCACCAAAGATAGAAAAATATACATTGCCACCAGAGTTACTAAAGATTAACAGGCGTATACAATATACTATAAGTGAACGCCTCAATCTAAGCGACAAAAATTAGATGATTTCTGTTAGAATTTTTATCTTATTCATCAATATTTAAGAAGCACTTGTCCCATGTGTATCCTCAACCAGCATACAAACAATGTCTTTGGTGCACTCTGATTTTTTAAATGTTTTAATTCTCATAACATTTCAACATCTACGATTTTGCCTTTCTTGGGCCTTTAAATCTTATAAATATATCATATCTTAGTGTTTTCAATTACCAAAAACGATTCCAGCAAATGATGGCTTAGGCCGAAACTAGGACTAGCAAAATGTGATGAATATCCAAACTGGAAATTCTTGGTAGTTTCAAAGTAATTCAAAATGTTTTCAAATAATAAGCTTGACAAACACTGACACATATTGTCACATTTGATTATGATTAATGTATTTTGTTGTTGTCACACTTATAAAAACAAAACACAAAATTGTCTTTCTGACGTAATTAAACGTATGCCGCGTACACCTTAAATTTTATACCATGTATCATCTTCTACTGAAAATATTTTTAGTTTTACTTGTTTTAAATCTCGCAAGTGCTTTAAGAAAAGAGCTAGCCGATCTGCGTAAGTTCTTGGTCACAAATAAAACGAGGAAATGGCTAGATAGTTTGGAATACAACTCAGAAAGCAATTCTGATTATTGTAAAATTTGTTGTGTTAACATCACTGCTAATACCGTGGGAAAAACTTGCGGTACACATACCATGTGCAGATACAAAGTAATTTTTCGCTGGCGAAAAATATAATGAAGGAATCCAGGAAATATACATTATATATACCTATCTTAAAATATTTTAGGAAGATGCCGTTGGGCCATCTTGCAAAGGTTACGTAATGGTTAAATTTACTGAGGAAGAGCAAATGGCCATTACTGAGCTTCACAATTCTTTAAGGACTAAAGTAGCCAATGGTTTAGAGATTAGAGGGAAAGGGGGTGGGCCGCAACCCTCAGCGGCGAATATGAGAATGATGCTATGGAGTCCGGAACTGGCGGCTTTCGCTGAGAGATGGGCTGCCCAATGTATATTTTCTCATGATGAGTGTAGAGATACAGGTATAGACAAAATACAAAAGTTTACATTGAGCAAACGATTTCTGATAATTTCGATTATTTAGCTGATTTCCCTGTCGGTCAGAATTTAGGTCGTGCAAGTTTAGCTATGAGTAACGAGTTAATGGTGACTCTGTCCTGGTATGACGAAGTAACGAAATTTAACCATGAAGAAGTTGAAAGTTTTGATATGTAATTTCTAAATTTTGCAACGAGATACAGTTTTAAAGCTTTTTTCCTTCAGGCCTTCGGAAGGTACCCATCCTGCCGAACATTACACCCAGATGGTGTGGGCAGATTCATATCAATTAGGTTTTTATAAACTAAACCATCCTGTAAATTGTCATATAAATTTTACTTTATAGGCTGCGCTAGAGCTATATTTCAACATTTTGAAGACGACCATATAGCATACAAAGAGCATTTCATTTGCAATTATGGTCCTTCTGGTAACATACCAAAACAACCTGTATATAAGATTGGAAAACCATGCACTGCCTGCCCTGAAAAGACGACTTGTTCGGCAACCTTCTCCTATAATGGTCTTTGCGAACGTATTAATATTATGCATAATTTATAATTATTCTCGTTTAGTTAAATTCTTTATCATTTCCAGTCCAAAAAGAAATGGTAGGAAAAATGGCGTTACTCAGCGGATCAAATGTGGAGAGGAAATCGCACATGCTACTGTTTATAAACGTCTTAAATGTCTGTTTATGCTTGTATTTATTTAGTTGATAGCTAAATTTTTTGTCCGTCGCTGTATTCACATTGTCGAAAGTTAAATCGGAAAAAAAATCAGAAAGTTTCCATGCATCGATTAGAAGAACGGATCCAAAGCAAATTTACTTAATAATGCCGCGATTGATAAACGGAATTTTTATGAATTTGGGGATAAATTAAACAGTTGTGTATTTGTGTATTCAAAAAGGAAATTATATCATTTTTTTTACATCAAATTAAAGTTCATTGTAGAGGGATTGTGTACGATATTAAAATTTAATATTTTATACAAAGCTTTTATTTTATCCTAAAAGCCTTTAGATAGGCAACCTAAATAGCACCCGATCAACCGATCGAGATTAAAGCGGTTAGAACCGGTTTAAGGCTGGGCTATTTGTGGTGGGGAGAGGTTGTTAAACGTGACACCAGAAAGTGCTGGTCCCTAGAGTTTAATAGCAAAAATACGTGCGAAAAGTAACGTCACTATTACGATAGATGGCATAATACAACCAGTTGCAGGTAATGATTAAATAGTTGCCTATACACGAGACATTTTCAGAATAGCTTATTTATATATATTTATTATTATTTATATATTTGTCAATATGTGTAAATTTAAACATGTATTGTATAAGTGCAGACAAGTATCTAAAAATTAAAAATAAGTCCAAGCGTTGCCAGTATTATAAAGTCTACAGAAATAAGTAACTGCCAAATATCATTATTATTAGATTTTATAATTTCACTGATAAATTCCAGTGACGTATTTCATGATAGCTTCATAAATAATATAAAAAAGTATAGTATATAAATAATCATCAGATATTCTAAAACTTAACAACGTAAAGCCTTAATTAATAATGGAAAAATATAATCAATAAGCATAAAATTTTAACTCCAACTACGTATGTAGGTATCGGCGATTGTAAATTCGACCGCTTACGAAAATTAACATTAATCCCGTATGTAATCTCGGTCGGCCGGAAATTTTATAGCTATTGCAGTTTCAATATGTAAACGGTGTTGATATAGTATAAGTACAGGTTTTTAGTTTAACTTAACATAATATGCATACATAGTTGTCCACTTGGCATTCTTTCTTAAATATTACGTTTAATATTGATCTTATCAGAAAATGTTAAGATACATGTTTTATTCGGACGTTTCTTGTTCTATCTAAAAATATTATGAGAGAATAAACAACACAAACAAAAAACTGTTTGTAATAATAGATTTACCGAAACAATTTCATGTATCATGATCTTTTTTTTTTGTTAATATTTTCAATATTACTATTAGTAAGTAGCAGTAAATAAGTAAATACAGTATTTAATAATATGATAATAGCATACACATTCGGCCAGTGAACATTTATAATCGGGGAATAAACGTATGCATAAAAACCCACCGTAGTTGCCGAGCATTGTGAACCAACGCGCGCGAAGGGGATTGGAGAGTACAAACTATCGGAGGTACGCTTTGGCAACGTGCTAGCAGTAATATTATAGGAAATCGCATTCAATGATACCATAGAGTGATACCATTCCATACCGGTATAGTATATCTGCGTTCACACAAGTTGTCTTAAACCCACCTGTATGTATGTACCCCCTTGGCAAAATTTAAATTTCCCACAATTATTCTTAGTAACTTCAACATTGAAACACGAAATTACCAATGGTTTTGTATTAATTACTAGTTATTTTGATGTCTTTCTGTTGAAGTTACCAAAAATAATTGTGGGAAATTGAAATTTTGCCAAGGGGTATGCAATGATGTCATTTGTCTCTGGAATAGATGCGAGCTATTCCAGAGTAAATATTATAGTTACGTAAATACTTTAGTATAAACAAGAGGGTAAATGGCGAAAATAGAGGCTAACTACGAATCATATGTTCAAATAAAACAGTATTAGTGAGTTACAGAGTATTATTATCAAATATAAAAGAATTAATTAACATGTGATAATGATTTGTGCCATGAGAAAAAGCAATGGAAAGAATATTTTTTTTTAAAAGGTAGCAATTTTTTCCAAGGGGTATGATTTTTTAGACTTTGTTAATATAAATAATTGCCAGTGGGATTTATGTGTGATAAATTATTTTATACGTCCACATTGAAAAAATTCTTATAAAACTAAACGTTACACAGTCTTTGTAATCGAAGTAATGGCTTCAGCAAATTTATTTCAAATAATTATACAAGAACACATTTTAAGTACTTTGTATTTGTATTTGTAAATTATACCATCAAAACACCCGTCAATAATCGATGGCTAATATAAGCAACAAAGGAGAAGTATATACGCCGATAATCATTCCCGAAAGTTAATCCCCTAGATGTTATGCGACAAAAGTGCCGCAAATTTTTCGGCTAGTGATTTATATTCGTAGAATTTTACTTTATAGTTTCCGCGGAAGAATTCAATATTAAAATTCTTAGAATCTGCGCACACGCAATCGCTGGTAGATTAAAGCCGTTGAATCTTTCCTTATGTTTCCTAATGGCTTATTTCCCCTATGTCATCTTTTTGAGAGTCGATCGTACAATCAAAAACGCCTAATATTAGTATACCTCCTTCAATAATTCCGAAATGTGGAAATTAATATATTGTACGTATATATGTCAGATTTTTACGGTCACAAAAACACCATGCAAAGCAGTCGTTCTTCGTTCTTGCTTGGTGTTTACTTGGTTGCGTATCTAGTTGGGTGCATATGAAAACTACGGAAACTACGTAACATGATAATGATACTTGATATTCCTGAATAATAATTTATTAGTTTACGCCTTGATACTTAAATAATTATTTTCATTATATATTTCACAAAATAATACAATTCTTCCTATTAAATTAAAAACAAAAAAATTTATCACCCGCATTGCCATCTCTTGAGTAAGTGCCAAAGGTTTCGAGAGCGTTTCCAGGCGTTTCTACCTTTCTCCAAACCATGTTGCAACTTCACACCGGTTGAATATGGTTAAATATAGCTTTTAGGAAAACTAATAATTTGTTTACAATTTGCTTGAAATTGCTATGATGTACGAATTTAGGCTGTCCATGTGCTGGGTAGGGTTTAATTTTTTACAGTTTTTTTCGCTTACGCAACAAAATTATTTAATATGAATACCAGCAAATGGTGCACCTATTAATTTCTAATCGTTTGATCTTTTATTCTTTATTAATTAACTTTTCTGAACGACAAAAGCTATTCCCAAACGAAATCACCTTCCCCCACCACAAATAGCCCAGCCTTAATACCATTTTATCGTCACTTCTACACTATTTAAAGCCTAAATGTTCGGAACTTTAAATGCGTTGTTGTATTATTGGTTGCCTAAAAATTTAAATAAGGTGCAATTTGTTACAGATTTCGTTTAAAACTAAAATATAATTCACTGGTCATTCTAATCTATTAATGTATAGATGGCGCCACTAATACATAAAAATCAATTATGAATTTATATGAAATTGGTTTTATATTTTATATTTCTTTTTAAGGTCGTTTTACACCTTCCTATTTATTGCACAATTTAAAATTGTTACACGTAACGCGTATAAATTGGCCAATAAATTGCGCAATAAATAGCTAGTTGTAAAACGGCCTTTACAATACCCCCACATTAACATCAAAGGGCATTCCCCATAAGCTTTTTTTTTTTTTTTTTGATTTAACCAATTATCTGTATTCTGTACATGATCTCAAATTTGAATCAAAGCGATTTGTACTTAGACGAATTGTATTATCGGATGTTACGCATCGGCTGCATTTTTATGAGAGTGCTCAGTATCTCAGAAAAAGAAGAAAAAAAAATAGTTTGTGTCTATATTTTTTGGTAATCAAAGCAGGGCAGTCAATGTTTCAGATACTCTGTTGTCATGTGAAAAACATATTAATACATGTAAGTTGTGGTGATAGCGTACCATAAAAATATGTCAATACGCTCGAGAATAAACTTCTTGTTTATCACTTTTAGGAACTTTCAAAGCAATCAACCCAATCAACCAGCAGGATTATTTGCATGTTATTTGGGTTGTCTATCCTTATGATCGCGGGTTTTGGAATTACACAAAATCTTGGTATAATATATATAATTGTTTCGTATTTATTAAAATTAGCAAAAAAAAAAACAGATTGTATTGATGTATAATACTATTCCAATATGCTATAATGATTAATTCTATAATAAATTAAAGCGGCTTACAGTCAAATAATAAACGGTCTAAAAGTGAAGATGACAGAAGTGGCACGTGACGAGATCCGCCAATAGCAAATACGGAAAGCGTTGATTCATCACAGCACCTCCCAAGTGGTGCATTGCATTTGACAGTTACGATTCCATCCAAAATAATGGCAGAACTAATATCTATACCGTTAAAAAAACCTTACGAAGTCGATATAGTTAAACCT
>RXPK01004048.1:0-40054 GCA_004143645.1 Protaetia brevitarsis | reverse complement strand
ATAATCTGAAAGGTCCCTGTCCATATTATTGTTGCTTCAAATTATTATCTTATGATTAGAACTATAATTCAGGCTCCTATAATAATATGTAATTAGTAGATGAGATAAGTAAACAACATCTTGTAAGAATTGGAAAGAAAGAAAAATCAACAACAATTCTACTTCGAAATTTAAAAACTGTGCACTCAATACAAACACAATTGAATAACTAAACAGGGCATAAATGAATAACAGTATATTTAGACCTTTAAAAAGGGGATGTAATAGAATATGGTTGTCTAAAGGAGTGAAGAACTGTATGAAACGTGGAATACACAACTGTAGTGGAAGGGATATAATGTGCTGCGGTTCAGAAACTTGAAAGTTTAAAATATATAAAATTTAGATTAGTCGGGCATCGAAACGTCAGCATATCCTTATAAGTGAAGAATGAATGCAGGCGATGGTATAATCGGTGGACTGGAAAGAAAACGATTCACGGTCAGCTGAGACGAATGAGTGAAGAGAAATGGCTAGTTATGGTGAATTGCACTAGAAAGATATAGAAGAGGACGACTTCAACGAACATGGGCAGAGGCGAGATAAAGCAATGGCAAATAGACCACACGAAATGAAGAAAATAGCTAGTTGCAGGAAATGGCACATATAGATCATCTCCATTATTTCTCAATCCGATTATCTAATTTTCTTAAATTCGTTACTTCCACACCAAGAGAGAAGCTTTTTGTTAGCACGCTGAACTAATAGGGCAACAAAATATAATCCTCACGATCACTAATGTATTGTCTTAAATTAGGTTTAATATAGCTCCTTCTTTCACTGCAGGTGTTAAAATAGACATAACGTATTTCAATCAAGACGCTCATAATTTATTAGTCATCGACTGTAGTTTATTAGTGAACATGTAATTGCTAAAATTTTTTGAATGTGGTGGTTATTTCAGCGGGACAGCCATCTCAGCTGCTGCTAAATTGTTTTATACACAAAAGTACCACCTTGACTTCCAGTGCATTGAAAAGGCGTCGGAAAGCTTTAAAAAGCACGACCGTCTGCACTTAACGCCCGTACGTGTCATGCGGCGTATATTTCCTTTATTGTGAGTCGGAAACCGAACATCTTTGTACATACCCACCTTGTTGAGAATGGAGTTCCATGCACTTTTTTTTAATTTCGTGTTTATTTCTAAGTCCAACAAAAGTGTTTCTATTCATTTTTCTTGAAAACCGAGTTCTGTAGTCATTTCATTTATTTCTCGGCAGCGGAAGGAATTTTAATGAAAGCGTAGCCGTGAATTATTATATAGTAAGTGAATAATAAAAAAGACAAAAACATGTAAACGTATAACAGGAAACTATCTGCCAGCAAGTATGTTGTTTTAATTAAGCATTTAAGCGTGTTCTAAAAGGCAAATTTCATTCCGTTACCATAATTACAAATGCATTTATAGCTGTTCTAATCATTTATCTTTAACCTAATGGATTAAAAACAAATCATATAGCCGTAATCAGTCTAGATGTAGGTGGCAAATTAAAACATCGTCTTTACATTTTCCTAAACAATTTATGATTGTAAAAATTGTTTACTGTGTTAGCGAAACTCGGTCTAAAACAAAGGAAAAAGTTTTGAAATTGGCAATATTTGACAATATCTGAAATATCGGGTATCTGTACGTCACGTATTGAAATTTGTTCCTGACTTAAAACACCATTCCATTTTTTTATATCCTTATCTAAGGAAAACAATCTAAAAAGCAATATTCAAGTTTTTGGGAAACTGATTGAAATTGTCAGTAAATAGAAGTGAGTGCGATCCACAATTCAAATAGAGTTGTGTCTATGGTATTTACCGTACTGATCATTTACGTTGATTAAAATATACTACATGCTTATCAGATAGGTATGTTTTATTGACAGGCTCCGTATAATAAAATTGCATCCAATTAATAATACTAATAATTCATGCCTTGACATCTCCAAATAGCTTTCGTCAATCGCAGGGGGCATCGGCCCAGCCATGAGCCATTATTACTCCTGCGCCCGTAGAGCAACGTAAGATGTTCGTCTCTCAGCATTTACCAAGAAGTCAGGGAAACCACGAAAACCTGACTCCGAGAATAGTCCGCCAAGTTCGAACCGAGGATACCGCGACTGATAGCCAAGCGTGTAAGCCACTAGATCATCAGCCGGGATAAATTTTGTGACCATTTACACTATTGGACCTATATTTATCAATGTCAATAAAATATAAAAAATCTTTCACAAGTTTAAAATAAACGATTGCAAACATAATTCTATTAATTAAAGCATATTTATTTCGGCGCTTACGGTCACAACTCGCTAAGAACACCCTTATAAAACTCTATTTTACACGAAGTTCATATCTCGGTTATGTATGGTATTCTGCTGTGGGGTGGCATCGCCGGAACCTACGACGTTTTACGTCGCTGTGATTCGTAGCATTGCGAGTGTTTCTTATAGAGATTCTTGCAGGCCATTATTTCATGATTTAGGTATTCTGCCTTTGCCATGTTTATATATTTTGGAAGCTGCAACATATGTATTTTTAAACAAAGAACAATACTTGTACAATCATGAATTACATCAATACAATACCCGAATAAAGGATCATCTTCACGCTCCAACATGTACTCTTCATGTAACAAGCACCGGAGTATATAATCTGGGGTTAAAGATTTTTAATAAGTTGTCTGCCATTTACAAAAACCTTACTTGCCTTAGAACTTTTAAGCATGAAGTTAAAACCTATCTCCTCCAGCATACTTTCTACTCCATTACGGATTTTTTGCGGACATAATAAATGTTACATTTATAGTTCTTTTATATTGATTCTACACATTAGTTATTATGTGGTGGTGGTTTGGGGTAGCATCTAGGTTAGAGATCATAATTTTTTTGTTGGTATGCTTTGTTTTTCCTTTTGCTTTATATGACGTTTTTATATACACTTTGTGTTTTTCATACATAAAACATTATTATTACTATTATTATTATAATATATGCAGGGTGTTTCGAAAGTAGTCTGAAATATTATTGCGGGTGGTTCATTTAATTTTAAAACGAAAGGAAAACATGTGTGATAAATTTTGTTGTTAATGAGATAGATATAAGGTGCTCAAATGTTCAATACAGTTCAGAGCAGATGTTCAAAATGTACAGCTTAAATACAAGCATCCGATTGACATCTATTGGATTGCCGAATCCGTTCGAAAAAGCCAGGAGTGTTGCGAAAACATTACAGCCTTCCATAATGCGATTTTGAAGATCTTCTATATTTAAGTTCAGAGTTGTATAAGCGAGTGATTTTCAATATCTCCCAATATCAACCCAAGACTTTCCGACTCCATGCTACTTGTAACATCTGTAATAGCTCTTAGATTGGTTACTATAAACCACACTATTTTGTGAAATAGTACCCCAACCAGTACGGTTTTGTAGGCCATGAACATTAGAATATATCAAGGAAACCAGAGAACACATTCTAAAAGAAAAAAATAAAATTGAAAAAGAAATAAAGAAACTTGCTATACTTACTACATATTACAAATTCAGTATAATTTGACAATGTCACTAATCGATGGAAAAGTTCTAAGTGTTTTAACACATACTTATTCGAGTTAAGTTGTCCAATTCGCAGTGCAACTACCCGACAACTAATTGTAATTAATGATTTTAAAAGTAAAGTATCTTGGGCCAAAGCCACTCTGCAGTATGCAATAAATACAATGCATTGCTGAATTAGATTCTTTGAGTGTATTTTACATATTTCTTATAGTTTGGAAATATAAGCTTGGCAAGTAAGAGACCATGAGAACAAAGCAAAATTTAATATAAGAAAACGAGAAATTTAAAATCAGTTTTGGTAACAAATGAATTTAAACGTTGATAAAACGAAAGTAAATGGTAGTGAAAATACGAAGGACGTTAACACAGTCAGGCGGGCATTCAGCATTTCAGAATAATATTAATTGTATTGTCCTCTCAGTATCCGATTAATTTAGATAAATTCGAAAATTTTTGTTTTCAAACAGGTCACTTATATATGGAAAAATATCTATAGTACCCTAAGCCCGCGACTATGGCCCACAAATAATTGCCAACGCAATACTTCCTGTTGGTTATATTGGAGAGGAGGGTTCTGAAGCTAAATAAACTCTACAACCGAGATAGAGAATTCCATGCTTGCAAAGACAAGCGAATCTAAAAATTTAGAAGATATTTTTTATAGGGCACGTCAAATCCGATTTATTTCAAGCATGTATTAGCTTACAATTTCGATTAAAACGACAAAATAAATTAAAGCTTCCTTATCAAGTTATTGTTCTATGTATCCTTATTGTAATCACCTGCGCTTCTACACCCAATTACTGTTTCCGATTGTTCAGAGAGTGATTATTTCGACACAGAGCAAGCCTAGTAGATTTAGCAGAAATACGTGGTCTAGATAATAGAGCTTAGCTCGGAATAATATTTGTTAATTATCGAATATTATTATATATATATTTTTAGTGCTTTACAGGCATTTATATATTTATTTTATTTATGTTTTGCATTTAAAACGAGTTAATATAAAATATTTATAAAATTATGGTTTAGAAATAGTATTTCCGAAGTTTAAACGCTTTTAATTAGTATTTAGTAACTTTGGTCAGAAAATATAGATTACTATACCATAGTGCAACGGTTTAAATAAACGTTAAAAACTCCCGTACAATTACTGCAATATGTGGAAGATGCACCGTCATGCGTTAATGACATATGCCTTCTAATCATGAGAGATACATCTTCCCAAAGAACAAGAAGTTCATTTTCTGGAAAATGAAGTATGCATCAGCGTTCAATAGTTGAGGAAGGAAAAATGGTCCTATTAAATAATTATCGATAATACCAATCCGCATGTTGACCCAAAAGGTTTGTTAGAATCGTGCTGTAACTGTGGTATGTGGATTTTCATCAGCCCACTTGTGCTTATTACGAAAATTCATAATAACCACATTGAGAAGTTGCCTTCATCTGTAAATAATACAGTGGCAACGGAATTGGAATTGTTTGTAATTTTTCTTAAAAACCATTGGCAATACATACGGAGCAGATAGTCATTAAAAAGCAAATGTTGGACACGTTGAATATGATATGTATGCAATATTTTTTTTTTAGAATATTCCAAACAGTTTTGTGACTAACATTTAGTTGTTGAGCAATTTTTCTGGTAGTCGTTTCTGGATGTTCGTCAGTTATTTGAAGAACTTCATCTTCAGGTTATAGAGTTCTCGCATTTCTTGGTCGTCCAATACAATCTCTTGATCTTGCAAAACTTTCAGTTTCTTGTAAAAGATGCAGTTTAGTAAACATTGCAGAACATGGTAAGCCGTTTTTTTTTTTTTTTGATAACGCTGGGCATACATACGTCTAGCTTCTAAAGCATTACCATCGGCTCATTCATACAAAAAATGCATATTAGCCATTTCAGCAATGGTGAACGCAGGCATCGTCAAAAATTTTACTGAACACAAACGAAAGCAGACTAGTACTACAACGAAGTTAGAATGATGCGTTGGTTTTTAGGTTTAACACAGTAATTGTCAACATTCCAAAGGCCACTAAACAAAACTTATCACACATGTTTATAAGAACCTCTCGTCTTAAAATTGAATGACGAACCGCCCACAACAATATTTCAGAATACTTTCGAAACACCTTGTAGGTGTATAATATTTGTCTGTTCACATTATACAAAAGTACAATTTTTAACGTATATATTATGAATTGTATAATCGGACCCGGAATTGTAAATTGAACTTTTAGGAAGGAAGTCTTAAAGAATTTATAATGTGAGACTTCACTTAATTTTATTTTACGAGTTAAAGTCGAATGAAATTTTTAGTAGCAATAATGGTGTCTTTCAATATTCCTCCTTCAATGTCTTGGCTGCAATAGGTTTTGTTATCGTTACTTGTTTTTATTTCAACTGTTTTTATTTTCTAATTCTCATTTAAAGATCCAAATTAGCATTTCTTTTTACCAATCCACCAATGCCATAGTAAATACAAATGCGTTAGTAATTATATACCTACCTTTAAGCTGGGAATTATACCGATATTGGTGGTCTTTCTATTCTATTTTATCACGAAACACTAGTATTGTAGAGTTATTTTGTATTATTAAATAAATAATAATTAAATTTATCTGTGCAAGTATATAAGTTTGCATTGAGCCGAATAATTCTCAAAATACTCACCTTTATTTTTGGTCTATAACAATTAACGAATTGTGAATTAGCCTTTTCAAAAATTGGCACTACTTTACATTGTTTTATAAAATTAGGAAGGCCACCCTTAACAAACGAAAAGTTAAAAAAAAGTGATTTGTTTTAAATTTTATACAAAAATTACCAAAGCAAGATTATTATGCTATGGACTAAAATAAATTGTTCAATTAATTGTTTTCTAAATTATAAACGCTTATATCCTTTTTACATTTTACCGTTTATAATATAATAATCTTGCTTCGATTGTTTTGAAAAAGTATTTATTTAAGCCCAAACTTATTTTACCTTTAAAAACTCCTATTTTTTGTCATAATTTTCTGAAATATATTCAGTGTGCAAATGCATAACATGCATCAAGGTGGAACGTGCAATACCGAAATGGTAATGATCTATAAGTAACTACAAAGTTTTAACGATTCCATGGACGGGATCAGCTGCGAAAGTGGATTTTTCCATTAAAACATTATGCATTTCTCTTCGTGTGCAGACACTGGTGCTGTTTAACTTTTAAAGCTCTCACTATTTTTTTACCTAATCTGAAACTTTGGTATGCACTTATTCATATTCCTATAACTTTATCATATGCAGTAATTAATAGAAAAACTTTGTTCTATATAGTTAGTGATTTATTATTCAAGCAGAAATTTAGAAATATTTTTCTAGTTTGATGTGAAACACAGAAATATTTTATCATAAGATAATAAAAACTAACGTGCATGTTCCTTATGCTTAAATTCATAAAGTACTTACTCAGAAGCTGTACGTTTCAGATGCAAAGAGTTTAAGCTAGCCTAGAAATATGGAATGCAATTTGCAGTAAACAATATCGCAGTTCCTTATATATGTTTATAAGCTTCAAGCTTTATGATGATGTATACGATAAAATGAAACGCATTTAATTTATTTATGACAGTTTCCTCGAAGAATTATCCATGAATCAAGATGGCTCCAATTTCGATACCCATGCAAATATACATAAACAGGTTTATAGACGAACATAAGTTACATACCTTTCCACGCTACATGTATACCTACATATACCAGTTCATCCATTTTAAATCGAAAAATGCTTCTCTCCCCTTCAAACCGAGTATTGGTTGTATAAACAGTTATTTACGATGTTTGCGCTTAGCTTTTCGACTCTCGCAAGCAACACCATATTTGTCATAGTACACTATGTATTTTCAATTTTACCACGAATCCGAAAGATATCGAATGTAGCAGACGCTAGCGTATTGCAACGGGAGAAACATTTGTAAAAATAAAGTCTGTTATTTTTGTTAATAATGGCAACGTTTCAAATAAGAAAGTTCATGGTTACAAAAGTATTACTTTAGCGTTCGATACGAAAGGCCCGCTGCTATTACCATGATTCACCACTGATTGTTTACTGTATTCGATTTCAGCTTTTTTTAGCTAATTTTATATTCCGATTAAAGATTATCTTCGAATGAGTTTAAGGAACTGATATCCAACGTGTCGTTCGAATTGAGGAAATATGGTTGTGTTTTACCTGAGTAAACAAAGAAGAGAAACTTGGCTTCCTAGATTTGACGACGTGCATTTGGTTATCTCGAATTAATCGAAATGAATAGACAATGTTGAAAGTCATACCTTCATCAATTTGGGCACTCCGTACGTGGCATGTGGTGTACTTTAAATTTGTGGGATTTTTTTACCAAGCAAATCTTGAACAACTAAAAATAACAGAAAATACTGGAAAAGTAATGACAGGTCATTCTACTTACATTTTCTATCATTAATTTGTAAAAGCAAACCAATCAAAACCAAATCTTCTTCTGAATTAGAATTAAAAATAAATTCGGATTTTGGAAGTTTGAACTTAGTGCATTTCTGTTTCGCATTTAAGAGCGTACGCACGTAGGAAAGTAGTTCCGACTTAGCCAATCAACGTAGGATATTTGATTTCCGGGATAGTAGTGTCCTTCTGTCCTCACCACTTCTCAGACAATCTTGGTCGCGTGTAGACATACCGTCATTTCATTGGAATCACAGAATTTTTTGCGTTTCGTAAAGTTTTGGATTAAGTATTATTACCCCATTTGAAGGGATATTAGCTTTGTGTTCGTAAATTTTGATGAAGTACTTCATCACTCCTCTTTGAGAATATTGAAGAGCCGATTTGTACGACATCACCGACCAGGTATGACGCCATTTCTCTTTTCATTCTAGTGTTCACGGAATTTTCGCTTTTTCGCTTTCTTCATTCATCTGATTATCGTGTTATTTATGTTCGGTTGTCAGTATCAGCTACTGTTCATACCCACCGTTGTAAGGAGCCAGTCATTGTTAGTGATCATCTGCTGGAATTAGTCGCCGATTGTAGTTAGACCTACGAGAGCTTAACCCTTTGGTGCGTCACTATGAGAAAATAACCTTATAACTATACTACTGAACCCTAGTAAAATTGGACACCACAATAAACATCAGTCCTTAACGCAGGTACCCTCCACAAGCCCCTTGCTCCTATAACTCTTTCGGGACGACGGTACTTTATTTCATATTTTATTATGCGCTGCGAACCTTTTTTTATTATATAGCTTAGTTTCATCCGTAACCTTAAGTAATGCAAAGCCGAACCTCTATTTTGAGTCAAATTCAATAACTTCAAAATTTATTCTTTTATTTAATCTAAGACAGTGTTTTAATTATATTTAAATATATTTACTGCTTTTAATATAAGTCATTTTGCGCTTACGTAGTCGTAATAATTTAACAACTTACTTTAAACCGTATGATATTTGTGTACAATCTTTCTCAAGCAGGAATTCCTTGCAGCCAATATATTTAAACTTGTATTTTTTTTATAATAACATTTTCTGCGAAATACATTTCTCGAATAAGTATGTACATGTATAATGTTTTATTAATCTATCGTTTAGAAAAGAAGCATATAAATTATTTATCTAATTTTACAAAATTTGTCTTTTAATTTAACAATATAATTAATTACTTTGTATTTACATTATTAACGAGATACCCTGGCGCTACCATATACTGGGCCCACATATTATTAAAACTCTTTACGATACAGAGTCAACCCAAACTTATTTTACCTTTATAATAATACGAACTTTGTTATATTTATGTGTGAGTTTTATCAGTTTTATTATTAAATTTTATTGGAATTGAATTTAACGGACTTTGGCCAACTTTGCGGTTACTTTTCCATTTTATTTGCGAACTTAATGTCATTAGGCTTTTGGCACTTTGTTATTAAGTTTTTTATGCTTCAGTATTTTATCCGAACCTTGGCGCCCATATCACCAAGATTTAAATCAACACCATAAGATAGCCCACCTCCACCTCCATTAAGCTACGCCGTCAGCATACTGCTCATGCTACAGCAGGGACTCCGTCACCGGGAATTTAGTCCCCTTTGTCGCAGCTGTTGAGCGAAGAATTACCATTTCGAGTCGACAATAGGTAGGTGATCTCCTGGATGACGCGCAGCTCGCGATTTTCATTTTCGGATACGTTTAGGTTTGGTATTCAAGGTTTTCGGTAATTTTTGCTTACTAGTTGGCGGCTGTAGCAAGCGAAATTGCCTACGTGTAGTAATTCGCTTCCACTCATTTCTGCTCAGTGCCTACCTAGAGACACCGTGGTATTTCCCTTGCTTCTAAAGTTCTTACTTCGTCTTTCCACAAGTTATATATTCCTCTTTTTATCTCTGCATCATGAATTCTCTTCTCCATTCTAACACCTTCTACTTTTTACACGTGGCCTGGCTATCATACATGATTCTGCTCTAGGGTATGTTCGGGTTTTTCAATTAATATTCCATTATTTTACCCATTAAATTATACCAGTTATTCCAATATCTTGGTACCCGATACTAGTTTGTACAGGTCTTTGACTGTTTGATCGAAGTAATCTTCTGGGCTCATTTTTGGCCTGCCAAAAATTGCATGTTTTTCTTGCGTGCAGCGTCTGGCATTCACATAGAATATGGTAACCGTACTTTGTCGTCTCATTACAGAGTCCGCAGTTGGAATCTTCCATGTTGATCCCAATTTCCTATAGATATCCCTTCGGTATACAATGTACTGTTAGAAGAACTGCTACGGTACAAGGATGATTCCTACAACAGCTGGTTTTTCAATCTTCTTCTTGACGGCTCCTTAACAAAGGTTGAATGTGTCCATGAATTTGCAAGGTAATGTTGTTTCACTGTAGTTTGTTTTTTTCTTCACCGAAACATTTTACCTGCTTTCGTGCTGTGTTTCTGAACATTCCTAGAACACATTCTGGGCCCACATATGAAGCCTGTGATCCGTTCTTTGATAATTCATTAGCTTGTTCATTTCCTACGAACGCCGAATGTCCGAGCATCCATAGTAAAGTGAGTTTATTGCTATTAAATCGTTACTCCAGCAATTAAGTAAACCCACAAGCAATCACTTTTTTATTTTTCTCGGAGTATGTACCTATGTGAATATTTGTAGCTTTAACACGCTTCTACATTGATTTAAATTTATAAATCACCTTTTAGCGTGGAAACCGCTAATTCAATTCTTTTAATGCATTATCCGTATCAGAAGTTCGAATTGCCAATAAACCTTTCTGATTGATTACGGCCAGCCCAAATTTATTAATGGTACACAGGCTATAATCTCCTACATGGTATAATCAGGAACGATGGACGTACTTCATTAAAAATATAACCTTCCGGTATGAATGATCCGTTCGACGTATATTTTTTCCGTACATCGACTTTTAGGTTACATTACAGGTTATTATAAATGATTTTCAGATATGTATTTCTTTGTATTTGGAATACGCTAATTATATACATTCCTGTACATAAATCTACATCTATGGTTGGTACAAAAATATTTTGGCTAACGTATACATAACATTCAAACATTTATTTCGCACTAGTAATTGGGGATATTGAAAAATTACCCAATTTATCAATTTGACGTTTTGAGCTCCATATATTGAAAAAATCCATTTCCAGTAAGCCAATAATAAAACAGATTGACGTGTCAGATAATACAAATAGCGATTGTGGATAAAAATTAAATTGCTGAAATAAATGTGAAAAAATTGTCATGCGTGCGTATGTTTGTAATATTGTAAGCGACCATATTTTATTATTGTGAGTTGTTTATTTTTATGTACACGCATCATGGTATATTTAAGAATCAATAGGACGAGGAATCATTATAGCATTTTTTTTCCTGGAGTGTGCACATATGCAGAATGATTTCTTAACTCGGAACTGATAGCTGTAAGATGATGCGATACTAAGAAGGAATCATTATAATAAGAACATTAATTCAAAAGTTAACGCATCTTAACGTTGTAATTA
Source organism: Protaetia brevitarsis (assembly GCA_004143645.1). Lineage (NCBI taxonomy): Eukaryota > Metazoa > Arthropoda > Insecta > Coleoptera > Scarabaeidae > Protaetia > Protaetia brevitarsis. The sequence goes on along the minus strand of RXPK01004048.1, from coordinate 28,431 downwards.
AAGCAACATTACATTTTGTACAATACACTGAACCAAATTGAGCCTCAAGTAATGAAAGAAATCATTGTCCACATGAAATAATGCATTAAAGTTGCTCTAAAGAACGAGTTCATCAAATCATTAAAAAAGATTTTATTAACTGGCGACGGAATTTATTGAGTTATCATTCATTGTATTAAACTAAAATCATTGAAAATGAATTGGAAGCTTGATTGGGTCAATGAAATATGTTATTTTTGTAACAAATTCTAGTGTTTTAACAACTTTATTTGGTTTACTGAGTCACCACGAGTTATAAAATTCATATATGAGCTCCAGTAGAAGAATGAAGAAATAAGGCATCAACACAATGAATATTACTTGTTGATATGCTAATTACAAGTGGTTGGTTTAATGTATGTTATTCATAGTCCTAATAAATTTTAATTATTGTTATAGAGTAAACTTACAATTAAAATAATGAACATAATTCACTGATGCAATAATCGCATTTCTTTAACTCAATTTAGTGTTGAGTAAGCCATATGGCTTCATTTAATTAAATTGCAGTAAAAATAATATTAAAACATTGATATCAAGCATTGGTGATTACCAAAAAAACATCAAAAGGGAACGCCTAAACAATTAACTGTAAGAACGCATGCATGGCAGGGGCTCTTGGTTTTCTGCTTGTATAAAGGAATCACCATACAAACAGGAAAGGGAATAGAATTGTGAGTTTCTATCTGCCAAGCGCCTTTATTATTCTTACAAATTTCACTTTCATCAGTATCGTGTCTCAAGGCTTATTACCGATTTTCCCCTAAGAACTCAGGAGTTTAGATGCATGCCCTTTAGGGGCCACACATCAACTCTCACTTACAATTAGTCAACGGCCACAACGTCAGTTGATAGTTCAAACACTGCCGCACACTAAGATAAACTATGTGCTCGTTTTTGAAATAAATTGCAAACCAATGAACTAACGAAGAAGCTATCGTTTAATACTTTATTACGTTCATATCCTATAATTTTATAAAAATAGTTATTATAATTATACGTAAAAGTAACAATATGTATATTCGTTCATATTCATACTATTAACAAACTTATTTATGAAAATATAGTTATCATAACAAATATTATCCATGGATTAATGTACAATGATTTGCTATAATAATGAAAACTAATTTATTTCACTACTGAAACATTTATATCAATTTACTAATTTACATTTTGTAAAGTTATCCCATATACTTTCTAAAATGTCGAAATCATGTTCTTTCAACCAGTCTGCATTCACACCGATACAACTAAAAGTAAGTAGTGGATTTATATTTTGCCGAGTTATTTCATACAAACTTGCAGTTTTAAATAAAAAATATTAAGTGTATTTAATACATCAGCAGTTATTTTCTATTATTTTTTCATTAACATTACGTTTTAATAAAGCATTTTATTTTTGTGTGAATAAAATTCGCACCTTTCAGTAATCTTCAAAGTTGAACTATTGTATAATTAGAGTGAAGGCTGTTTCTACATATTATTTTCCATAGTTTATGGATACAGAAATGAATAGGTATTTTTTATGTAATCTTTCTACTAATTTAATATTCCAGGAAAATAAAAGAATATTGCTACAAGTATTGAATACTCGATATTGCGACATATTTATGACATACCGTTCATAAATATGTCGCAATCTTTTCGACTTGGACAGAGATTTACATTCGGTGAATTTGTCCTTTGTGGTTTCCAAGAAAAAATTAATCCTAGAAGTAATTTTTAGAATCTGCGCATGTCCAATTAGAGGATAGATTTTTAATTCCCTTATTTATGGTTTTGTTTCAAAATTTATTATTGCTTAAGATTTATTTAGCTTGGTTTATTTTATTAATATTTTGGAATGTAAAACTTTAAGAATTGTATCCTAGTTGAATTTAGAATTTTATGCTTATTAAATATTAGTTTTCAAATTTCTGATATTTATATTATTTTTTTTTAATGTTATCTAATAGCGATATCTAAAGCGGACGTTTCTTTAATATTATGTCTTCGTTAATCATTTGTTATTTTCAAATGAACTTTTTTTCAATGTAAGTGCTCGCTAATTTCCAAATGTTGGCTCCATTTATTTACTCTTTACTTATTTTAGAGTACTCCATAATTATCATCAGGTCATATTTTTAATTCTAACGTATTTGCATTTTTTTACATTTTTCTATCAATCTCACATAACTGAAAAAATACATTTCCGTTGGCTTATGACGACTTACTCATTATTCATATTTGCGAAAGTTTTAGTTTGTTTAATATATAGTTGTAATGCTTTCACTTCCATTGTGGGAGTTATTTTTTACCTAAAAACTTTCTGGCAGAGTTGCGGTGGATTAAAAAAAAGGGGCATACAAACACCGCATCAATTCCCCAGGGCTAAAAATTTCACATATGCAAATCAGCTATTTCACCGTTTGTTCGGTATTCCGAAACAAAATACACATGGATATTCAAGCAATCAGTCATTTGCATTGCAAGGGTTGCCGTGAGAAAGAAACAGGATTTAAAAGTATGTGACATATCCTCATACATATTAATAAACCCATCAACTTGTTAAAAGCCTCTCTTACAATTTTGCGGACGAATACCACAAATTAGTGCGATGAAATTACCAAAGTATAACATTTTCATTGAAAATAAATAGCATTTTTATTTTTGCTAAGGTATTACAATTCATGCAGCTATGAGCGCTGATAAACAGAACTATGCAATATTAACACCATAAGTGCCAAAAGCATCCAATTTTTGCATTTATACGTTGACTGTAAAACTACGAAGACATTAATTCATTTTTAATAAAAAATAGTTCAAAGATCAATCTCTTAGATGGAATAAAAAATTTTGCGTTTATTCCATATATTACAGCTCATCTTTCCAGTTAGATGGTTGCTCCATCCCAATTCTATCGCATTTTTTTTGGTTTAACTCATAACTGTTTAAAATAGCTATATTCCAAGTTTTTCTCTTTTGCAATATTAGGATTGCTTTAATGGGACGGAGTTTCACATTTAAAAAATTCGTTTCTTCATTCCAAAGAATCTAAGATGTATCAAACCATCGTATACATTTTTTTTTAAACATCGGGGAGAGGAAAGTTTATGTATTTTTGAAATGAGTGAATTATTTTTTTGCTACGCTGAATATCTTTTAATTCAAATCTAATACATTATGTACATAATTATATCAAGCTTGACATAACGGTGAAACGGCTTTTATTATTTATAGTGTATGCTGTTTCATTCATAGAAACTGCAGTTTATTTAGTAAAAACGTAAATAACCATGTGTCTTTAACAAATTAAAGCGAATTGAAGCTCCAACCGAAAGTACAATGCAATGCATGATGCAGAAGCGTTTGCAAATAATTTTCAATTATTATTTCAGTGTGCTGTAGCTTCTATTGCATGAATAATTGAAGATTTGTGGAGCTTACGTTCGTATTTAAAGATTTTGATTAAAGATGGTGCACGATACAAGGACATTTTCTTTTTTACGCTCAGATCACACTACTGATTTCTTTAAAAACACAATATACTTCGAACTAGTGCCATCTTAGCTGTGTGTAACAGTACCTTCCTTGTCCTTCCGTGTCCTTCCTTGATTATTTTAACAAATTATCCATAACATGTCATGTACAGGTATAGATTGGCATCAAATTGCGCTACAAATTAACGAAAGAGACAAAGTAGCAAGACTTGTTTATTATGGGAAAACATTCTTAACAATTTGCTAATGACGGACGAAGCACATTTTTATTTTTCAGGCGATGTAAACAAACAAAACATGGTATACTGGCCGTCAGGGAACCCTCCTCCTCCTCTCCTTAAGGTGATTTGGTGCCGATATTTTCGGAATTGCAGGCCCGTATTTCTTTGGAAATGTCAATCAACAAGCAGTGATCGTTGATTCAGAACATTACCTACGTAACTATAATAGAGGACTTGGTTCAACCCGAGTTACGTTGTAAATAATTACAAAAAGCGGTTATTTCTAGAAATGGTTTATATTAACAGCAATCAAAATTCAATTAATTTAAAACAGATACAAATCAACTTAACCATATTTGTTGTAACATTTTGCATAATATCTAATAACCTTTATGACAAAAAGGTTTTTTCTGACTTTTTAACAATTCTAAATTACAAATATTTAGTTATATTATTATAGTCAAATTGTAACTATTATTTATATTTTTTCATCACTATTGCTTTATATCCTGTTGTAATATTGTAGATTACCTCCTGAAGAAGTCATTAATAATGACGAAATATTGAGGTCATATGAAATAGACCGCATTAGCCATATATCCAATTTCATACCCTATTTCTAAATAGCTTAAATACTTTTGAACAATATTATAAAATGAGCCATAAATATTTTCTCAATAAATTCTCTTAAATATCAGATTGCAGGCAATCATACCCTTTTAATTCATTCATGCATTCATTTCTATTTTATGCGCGTTAAAGTATTGCTATCCATATATATGACGCTATAAGCAGAAGCTAATTTAAATCCGGCCCACTGAGGATAAAATAAAGCACACAAGCACAAATTAAAAGATATTTAACAAAAACAAATCTACGCACTAATAACATTAAGTTTAAAATTCCGGAACTGCAAAATTTCAAATGTTATCATGGATGAAACGCTTTCAGCAGACTGAACCGTTATTGGAACGGGTTATACAATATTTCTCGCCAATTTCAACGGAGTAGGCACTCACGAGGAAAGTTAAACAGCATTTAACAGGTAGATCTGAGTCTGCAAAGGCAAATGTGATTAGGATTTTACGGTTGAAAAGTTATTTAGAAGTGCGTGTGCACGCAATTTTTGTTTTGAACAGGTAAAAATTACAACAACGTTTGTTTTAAAAAGTTATGCCGGAGCATTACATATTGTAGATTCTGCAGGTTTAATTCTCTTAACAAAGTTAATTTGTGCCTTACAAATTCCACTAAAATTAATTGCATACAAACATATATTCATAATCACATTTATATTGATTCAGAGCATTTTTTTATAATAGAATGTTTCTATGTAGAAAAGAGGTCTGCTTAACAGAAGTCCTGTTCACGCCACTTTAATATGAATTCGCTTTATCATTCAGAATACGCAAATACAATTTATATATTAATACTAGGTGTTTTTCTTTACGAAAATCATTGATGCATTCCTATTTTATATTTGGATTACTTTATATTCTTATGTTTAATATTTGACCCATTATGGCGACCAATTTTGTTAGAGTAAAGTTTTGTAATAGCAAACATGGATTAATTGATTTGAATTTCATTATAGACTATAACAGTTTATGCTTAAAGTACGTTTTTTCGCCCGAACGCGATGTAGATTTTATCTACGATATATAAATTAGAATAAAAAGCTTCATTACATGAATACAATTTATTAACGATGTAATATTAGTTATTCGTATACATTTTACTTTGTTTGGTAGGCAATAACTCGTTGGTTGCTTCATTGCATACTTCTGCAACCTTAGAAATATGTAGGGCGGTGATTTCTCGTAATTACAATCCATTTAATAATAATAATAGCAATAATATTAATGTTTATTGACCTCCAACAGGTACACACCTAAAAAAGGCACAAAATATGTAATGCAAAAATTACAATTATATGAAGGGAAATAATTATTGATAGAGACTGAGGTGTAAGCAATTAAAAGAGAATTTATGTGTCAAATAGTTCAACAAAGCACATCACAGTTTGGTATTGCCAAGCTTTACCATCACTGAAGTAGATGAACGTCTCATCAAGTTTGCCCTGGATTGACGTAGCTTAAAGCTGTATCCGCACCTAGTGTTTAAACATGACACGAGACATGAACCATTTTCCATAAGATAGGGGGAAACAATCTTATTCTTGAGCCAGTTTATTAAAAACTTTACGACATGGTGCATTACAACATTCTGATAAGGATATGCTCCAACAAAAAAAAGAAAAAAAAAAAACATTCTACCGTAAAGGATCTTGAGGCGCGCGCGACTTACGGGTTCATAAAATGGCGCACCAGACCAGGTCACCAAACGTTAAATCTCGCGTATCTCGATCGATTGCTAAACTCAGGTGAGGCGGGGTTGATGTCGAAAAAGCTAGTTATATGCTTCGTCTTACTGCTCCGACAATAAAATGAGGTAGGAACGCGTTATTTTTTCGTTTTTCAAAATGATTCGATTTAGAGAGCAATGTTTTGCGAGCTTCGCGTCTTCGGGAACTCCTGGAAACATTCCGTCCAGCTTGAAAGATAAGAACTTAACTAATGTATGGATGGATAATAGCGCATACTCCAGCTTGTAAATAAGAGTTTATTGCCGTGGTCCCTAGGAACATAGGCATTGTCAAAAAAATTACATAATTGTTAATAAATATAAAAAGAAAACTTAGAATTAAAATGGTCCATAATATAAAAAAAAAGATATATAAATGTTACATATAAAATTACATATTTAAGTACTCGTCCAAAGTGTAAAATGAATGATTATTTAAAAATGACTTAAGTGTACCTTTGAATTGAGATAAAGTTGACTGGGTTTTTAAATTTACTGGTAACTTATTGTACAGTACTATAGCCTTATATCTCGGACTAGCCTCAAACAACTTTGTTCTATGTTGGGGTATATTAAGATTATGCGCCTGACGTGTTTCCATTTTATTGTAGATATCACTATTTTTGGTAAGGTTAATTCGTTTGTTTTGTAAAAATTATGATTTCATAAATGTATAGCGCTGTTAATGTTAAATATTTAATTCTTTAAATAAAGGACGACATGATTCAGAAAATGATGCCCAACCATAGATCTAATATTTTCTTTTGCAAAAGAAACAATCGCCTGGCATTAGGTGAGTTGCCCCAGAAAACAATTCCATACCTCAGACGCGTCTCCACATATGCAAAATAAAATAATTTTAAGCATTGTATGCCCACTTGATTTTTAAAGATCGTATAGCATATATTGCTGACGATATTCTACCTTCCAACTCATGACAGTGTGACTCAAACCGTAAAGTAGAATCCACCGTTATTCCTAAAAATCCCACTTCACTACATTCCGGTTTCACTTCCCCATCGATGTGCAAAGCCATTGATTCGGTTTTATCAACAACAGTTCTGAATCTCATAAAACTAGTTTTCCCACCATTCAAGACAAGACCGTTATTTCTACACCAGTTAAGCATTTCAGAGGCAACTAGATCGTCTAAGACAGATACGCCGTCACGGGTAGAGTGAGATATAATACAGCTTGTATCATCGGCGTATTGGGACAATGTACAAGATGACAAATAAAAAACAGATCGTTTACGTAGATCAAAAACAACGTGGGCCCTAGAACGGAGCCTTGTGGTACTCCGCATGTTATATTGACATTAGACGACTCAAACACTTGCACTATGTTGTCCTTCTTAAATTTCATTGATACTCTAGCCTCCCTTTCCGACAAATACGACTGAAATAAATTATAAGCAATTCCACGAATACCAATAAATTGTAATTTATGTACAACACCGAATGATCAATTACATCAACGCCTTGGATAGATCGAAGAATATTCAGTTACAATATGTTTAGTATCCAGCTCATTGTAAAACTTTATCTAGGGCATTGTGGATGGCAGATGATGTTGATTTTCCGAATAAACCCAAATTGAGAATCAGATATTAAGTTGCTTTTTAATAGGTAGTTAGTTAATCGTGCGTTGATTACTTTCTCAATTATTTTTCCAAATACAGAAAGTAGTGAAATTGGTCGATAATTATTGGCAAAAGATTTATTACCTTTTTTGTAAATTGGAATAGTTTTACTAATTTTTAAAGCTTTAGGGAAAACTCCTTCAGATAGGCAACGATTAATTATGTAGACCAATGGTTTTACGATATCAGCAGATACATGACGTAGTATATAACATGGCACCTCGTCTATACCTGCTGAGTATTTCGCTGCTACAGATCTAATTATATCTATAATTTCGTATTCATTAGTCGGCGTCAAAAACAAGCTTCTTGAGGCAGAAATACCAGTAGAACATAGTGACGGAATCGGTTTGTCTATAGAGAAGAAACTGCATTTAAACATTTCTACAATTTTATTGGGGTCTGTACCAACATTGCCTGTGTCATCGTGAAGCGATTGACACGGTAATATATTATTGGAAGGCTTTGAAATTTTATTGATAATGCTCCACGATGTCTTTGACCTGTTATTAGAATTAAATATAAGCTTTTCATGGAACGACGTTTTTGTGTTTTTTACTAAAGCTTTATAGTGATCCCTATTTTTTTTATAGACTTCAAGCACGTTGGGATCATCACTACTACGCGATAGTTCATATAATTTGCGTACATATCCGGATAATTTTTTTAAATCATTGTTATACAATTATTTATTTGATAATTTTATTACATACTTTTTTAATGGGAAAGTGATATCAAATAATATAGAAATGTAGTGTAAAATGCATGAAAGATTTCATCACAATCACCACCAGAATATACTTCTTGCCAGCGTTCGGCGTTAATAAGCATTTTAAAGTGAGAAATAGCACTAGTTGTGATACGTCTTTCGTAAGTAAATTTTGAAGAAGGTTTTTTAGGTAATTTTATGTGGAATAATTGAAATCGATGATCGGATATCATAGATTCACCAGTAGTACAAAAGAATACGTCACTAATATTGTTTGCAAATATGTTATCAATCATTGTACTGGTTTTTTGAGTTATTCGGGTATCATCAGAGACGTAAGGCACCATACTAAAACAAGAAAAGAGGTTTAATACACTTCGAACGATACTATTGTTTTCCTTAAAATTAATATTAAAATCACCACATACTATAACAATTTTTCCTGTACTGCAAACACTATTTAAAAGTTCATATAAATTTTCTAAAAATATTCTAATTTCCTGAGGGGGAGCGATAAATAGCAATCAATACACATTTAGTACCTTCAAAGGTTACATCAACACATGTGTATTCAAAATGTTTTTCAAAAGCTTGAATTGAACATTCCAAAGCACTGGCACAAAGATTAGTTAAGGTATAAATTGCTACCCCACCCCCACTCAAGTCTTCGCGACAGTAACTGTTAATAAGTCTATATCCATCAGGAACGTAATAAGCAATTTCACCACTACAGAGCCAATATTCGCAAATACATAACACACTTGGGAAATTGAGATCATGTAATAAAGTTTCAAATTCATGTAGTTTATTACGAATACTACGAATGTTTAAATGAAGCACATACCTAACATTGTCTGCACCACCGTCCAAAGGTCACCCTAGGCAAGAACATAGGCATTAAATAAAATCTTGATACGTTATGTGTCAGTAAAGTTACGCGATATATGCATCAAGAAACCAAGAAAATTGAATGCAGCCTTGTATGAAGATATGATTTGCGATTTAAAAAGTAAAATCGGTATCAAAGACAACCCGAAAATCTTTACATTGTGTTTTCCTTTCTAAAGAAATGTCACTAGAGGGTTGAAATTTCAACTTTGTGGCAGAGCAGTATGTAAGATGTATTCCGTAAATACAAATCCTTTGTAATTTAATGACTGATGGAACAAAACTAAAAGCGTCCAGCTTCGACAAGAGGAGTGGGTGTTCAATTGTATCAAAGGTTTTAGATAGTTCCCTTATATCTACTTGATCGCGCTTTCCCAATAATTATAAAACATGTCATATTGATGACTGTAGCCTGACCTCTAATGAAGCCGTGTTGATTCGGAAACAACTAAGAGCAGGCAAACTTTAGCAAAATTTAATAGGGCTAAACTTGGTCGGCAATTGGAAAGAAGGCTGTTGTCACCCGATTCGATCATTGGACAGATCTTAGTCTTTTATTGTTAAAGGACATGCAAGGAGATCTACGAATTTTCATGGAGAAACTAAGTATTATGTCATAGCATGATTTTATTATTTTGGTATGTAAGTATGTAAGATTTATTAACAGATTTATTACATTCAGCAATATTAAATTAATGAAACTGTCATATAACTGTCACGATGTTTTTGTTGTTATGTATTTTCGGCAAGAAAACGCTACTTACCATGAATAGTTTGATCCTGACGTAAACGTCCAAAAAGGTAAATCCCATTTAAAATGCATTGCTACTATATGCACACTTTCTAACTTTTACCGATTGCTGATAAACATTATTATTCTGGCACGTTGATAAGGTAGTACCATTAATATCTGTCAAATTGTTCTGAAAGAAATGTATATTAAGTTTGTGGTTAAACAAATAATTCTTAACGTCACGAAAGCTGCAGAATTTGCACATACCAATCCTCAATATCTTTTCACAAGAGATTTATGCCATACATTTTTTCGACAATACTACATTTTATGTTTGAAAAAAAAAGCTTTGCTAAAGTTAAATGTTACTTTACACTTAATAATCAATCCATGAACAGTTTGTAGAACATTTAGTTGCTATTTAAAAAAAAAAATTAAATTTTGATGATTTTATGTAAAATAAAATTAAGAGTGAATATGAGTTAAAGAAGAATCGGATTTAGAAAGAAGAATGACTAAATTGAGAGTATCATATGAAGGAAATGATCGTTTCGGCCAAAAATTATGAAAATTCTGCAATCAGGGCTGAAGGAAGAACACCATTAGGTGATTTAGTCCTTTTGGTTTATATACATCATACAATATATGTATTTGTATCTAGTTATGAGCCAATAAAGTAAATTATTATTATTATTATTATTATTAAGGAAATAAAACAATACTGTTTCAAAAGCAAGTTGCTATCTGGTATAAAGGAATGCTTCCGAAAGGTGAAACTATTTTTAAAGGTTTCTTCAGATATGGTTTGGCTTCAAAATTATCTCCCGTATTAACCTAGCTGCAATAAATGATGAATTGAAGAAGAAGATGATAGACAAGTTATGCGAAATACCCTGCACCATATTCATAAAAATCATTTAAAATGTAGTACCTAACCTACCACCGTACTCTCACGTCATTATTAACACCCTGAATTGTAAATATATGGATATACCTTTAATCACGCAATTTTAGTCCTTCACCCAAACAAAATGTTTTTCTCCAAGCTCAGCAGTAACTTATGCGGGTATAAATTATAATTAACTGGCAAACCGTCTTCAGGCTATACAGCTTTTATTCAGTATTCTGTTTCCTAAAATTAAGATTTATTCAAGAAATATAACGTATGATATTTTTAATACGCATCATGACGTAGATTTAAAGCTTCTTGGGGTTCCATGTACAACAGAAACGTTTGACAGACTCCTAACAATTCGCGCATTTTTTTATTCTTTCTCTCCAACAGGTCAAGCAAGATAGGACGTCTTCGCGAGAAAATTATATAAAAGTTTCCACCTCTTGCGACAGAAGATAACTTTTGATTAAAATTTCATCCTAGTTACATTTTCGTCAACTGGTGCTTGAAAGTGGAACAAGGGCTCCAGTAATTATAACAATGTAGAAACAATTCGTTATTAATTAATTTGCATTTTCAAAGGTTAACAGGTTCTGTTGAAAATGTTTCAGTGCAACATTGAAAATATATCTATCCCAAGGTTTAATGAACGTAACAAATAAGAATGCACATTATATAGATGTTTATACAATATTAAGTAGGACTGATAATGATGACTTTTTTACTAATGTCGCTACATGTTTTGACGTTTCTTTAATATTCTTTTAATAACAGGTGGTTTGGCAGTTATAAATTGTTCCTAATGGCCTATAAACATGCGGGGATATATGTATAAATGAGTGCACATATCAAATGGCTGAGAACGTCAAGTCGTAGAAGCACATCAATAAAATACTTGTGTGTTGCTCTGGCCGTATCACGTCGACAGTTTATTACAAAAAACACATAGAAATCTCCTTAGAAAGAGAGAAAATTCTTGGTTTGACTCACTGTATATTAATGCAGATTTTCAAATGCAGGTGTTAGAGTGTTATATACCCTTAATTATAAATAATATGAATTCACTCAACACATTAGCGCTATCTTTAATCTTTTTCTTAACAAGCACATGTTTCATTACACTGTAAGAAGTTGTGTAATCGTTAACAGTACATAGATAATATAGTTAACTATACTACTAATTGTACACACATAGTTTTAGGAATATGTATCGTATAAATAAATAATGAAACCATTGTCTGTATATGTCTTCACGCGAGCTTAATTTGATATATTTAGTTAACACTTAGTGATGACATAATATAATTATGCCTATTATTTCCCTTTTGCATCTTTCTAGGTTATAAATCATACCAGCACACATTATACATACACGGAATAACTCCGATGCAAAAAATATATAATTTTAAGTCAACCAAAGGAATATTAGAATTTTAATTAAAAAATTAACTGCTTTGAATATTGATACCTTAACAAAACCATCTGCTTATTTGAAAACCTTGCCTGTTATATTAGTTTAACCATTTAATTGCTGTAGCAACGCTGTTGTAAAAATACCATTTTGATTTCTCCCATGGTCAATATGGAATACCAATAAGTTGACACACATAGAAGATTTATAGAATTTTTACAATTGACATAATGCAATGAGCAGTTTAGTGATAGTACAAGAATTTACATCTTGGGTAAAACCAGAATTGTAATTATTTAAAAGTCTGCTAATTTTATTGCTGTGAGAGACGTCGAGCAGGCTAACAAGATTATGGCGGAGAAAAGAAAGTTCTTGTGGAAACATATGTTGTAAATAATGCTAGAAGAAATAATTCTCCACCCAAATTGTGCTTCCTATTGGATATACTTTAGTGAATATATGTTTGCAACACCCCGGTTTGTTTTTGAAAATGATGCTAGATTTTATTAGAAATACGAATAATTTTAAAGACAACCGTAGTCTCCTCTTATATAACAAGCAAGAAAATTAATTGTCTATCGATGTGCTTAATCTTGCTAAAAAAAAAATGAAGTTAGTCTGTTGAGAGCTGTTTGACAGTAGACATGTTGCCAGTGTAACGAAAAAAGAAAAAAGTTATTATTAAAAATTCAATGAGAAAAAGTCAAACATCATGTATATTTATTTCGGATAATGAATTCTATGACAAAAATACTCCAAACTGTGGTACTGGAAATGCTGCAAACTTCTCCTAAACCCCTCACCACAAACTGCACTAAACTGGACGTACGTTTCAATAGCAAAGCTATCATCATCAGCAGAAACACTGAACTAAATAACTACACTAAAATACCCTAATTTATACCTAAAAAAGGTCAAGGTACATTAATCACGGTCATGGCTGACTGCCGTCATGCTTAACTAGTCACTAATCCTAACTCTGTCTAATCTACTACTTATGCTTAATAAACCGTAAAGACAAGAATTTAAGGGTCCTAAATCTGAATTCATTAAAATATGTTTGTTTTTATATATTTCCATACCCATGAGGGTATGTTATAGGGTAGTTTTAGTGTAGTTATTTAGTTCAGTGTTTCTGCTGATGATGATAGCTTTGCTATTGAAACGTACGTCCAGTTTAGTGCAGTTTGTGGTGAGGGGTTTAGGAGAAGTTTGCAGAATGAATTCTATGTTAAACTCCGGGGGTTTTACCCTTAGAAAATGGAATTCAAATTATTCTGAGGCATTAAGCGAACTTAATAATAATGGCGAACCAATGTTATTAGTATCAGATAGAGATAATTTAATAAAAACTTTAGGATTACAATGGCATCCATTGTCAGATACATTACAATATAAAGTTTCTAGTATCAAGTCAGATGCACTTATCACAAAGCGTAACATTTTGTCAAGAATTGCACAAATATTTGATCCACTTGGATTACTTTGCCCTATAATAATAAAAGCAAAATTGATAATGCAAAGACTATGGCAATTAAAATTAGATTGGGATGAATCAGTTCCTCAACATATTCATACATTGTGGATTGAATTTGAAAAGGTTTTAAATAACATTCATACAATAAAGGTTTCACGTAATGTAATGTGTCAGCATTCTTGTAATCAGGTAGAATTACATGGATTTTGTGATTCTAGTGAAATGGCGTATGGTGCTTGTGTATACATACTGCTGTGAACTGATTGTCCAAGCATACAAGTTTAAAGAAATTAAAAATGACAAAATTAATTTAGCTAGCTCAGCAAAAATGAATTTAAAAGGGCGCCAGAGATTCTTATATCTCAGAGTAACTTTTTTAAAAAGTAATAGTGGGCGTTTGCAAAATTGACTTTCTTTAAAATCCCCAAAAATTGAAATGGCAGATTCAAAAATAAAAGAACTATTTAAGATGATATTTACAACCATTAGATTATTGTATAAAAGAAAAAAAGAAAAAAAACATTTGATACAAATTACAGGAAAAATTAAAACCATAAATATAAGATTCTGGCAAAAAAACAAACCTGCATATGACTCTACAATTTAAAAAGGACAATGCAAATCCTTTAGCAAACAAAATGGTGAATTCGTTCTAGAAGGAATTTCTTATACCACAAAAAATCCACGTGGTTTCAAAAATCCAAAGCAAACTACAAATTAATTCAAATAACGTAGAGAAACAACCAAAATTAAAAATGAAATTTAAATCAAGCTCACAGCTTCACTTCACCTACCCCCGAGGTGATTAAAATAAAATTAATATGAAAACTACAAAAAAACGGAAAATTTAAACTCTAAACGCGATCGCTTCTAAAACGAAAATTATTAAAGAGCCTTACATGTAAATTGTGCACAACGATATAACACTTATTAATAAACGAATTACTAGATGGACGATTTTAAAAACTCAAAAGAACGAACTACATTTTAAAATGAAAAAGAATTACCAGAAACGGTAACCAAGACAACTAAACAAGACCATACACGCGCTCGTCTATCTGGTAACTGCCCGGGGCCTCTAAAGTAACATTCTCATATATATGAAATTTACATCTGCGTGCGATGAACGCAACGCATCGCAAGGAAAAAACTAGCATATAAACTAAATACAATACTGGTACACGCAAAATGTACAAATAAATGAAATTAACTATACACAACTGAACAAATAAAATGATACAAACAATTGAATCAATTAATAACATCTTTTCAAAATAAACAAATATTAGAATTGTGGAAACTATATTATTTTTTTTTTACAAGGCTGATTTGGAATAAATAAAAATACACATTTAAATTTCCGAAACCCGGGGTGCCAGTCTACAGCAATACGTACAGTAACTCCACAAGGAGAGATAATTTGTAATTTATTGTGTGCGAAATCAAAGATTGCTCCTTTACATAGTACAACGTTACCACGTTTAGAGTTGTGTGGTGTATTATTACTAGCTAATTTAATCTCTAAGATAAGAAATATAATAGGAATTGATTTTCATAAGGTTTATTACTAGACTGATTCTACCATAGTGTTATCTTGGTTAAACTCAACTTCAAAGACTTGGAAAACATTTGTCGCCAACAGAGTGGCAGAAATCCAAGAATTAACAAGTATTACTGATTGGCATCACGTATCTTCACAAGATAATCCTGCAGATTTAATTTCTCGTGGTACAACACCAAATTATTTAGCAAATAACAATCTATGGTGGAATAGACCGGTATGGTTAACAAATAAAAACTCTTCTCCCTGCAAGTGTAGTGGATATGTCATTATTACCAGATGCACCAGAGAGGCGCAACATGTATATCAATGATGTTAATTGAAACAGAACCATTTCAGATATTTTCAAGATATTCAAATTTCAATACTTTAATACAAGTCACTGCATATTGCATTCGTTTTATTCATAATATACGTGTGAGAATTGAATCATTGGCTTCAAAGATTAAAATTGGTCATCTAACAGTAGAAGAACAAAATATGGCAAAGTTAAGATTAGCACAAAATATTCAATCATTAGTATTTAATGAAGAAAAAAGAGCATTAATGAACAATAAACCATTAAACAGAAAGAGTAAATTGTTATCCTTAAATCCATTTATAGACGAACACAACTTAATAAGAGTTGGAGGTCGGCTACGTAATTCAAATTTAACATTTTCAACGAAACACCCAGTAATACTTCCAAACAATCATGCATTCACACATCTTTTCATTATTCACACACATAAAATTCACTATCATGCTGGTGTACAAGCAACATTAGCTGCTGTACGACAGATTTATTGGCCACTAGTTGGGAAGGCAACAGTCAGATTCTTATTACGCAAGTGTGTAACTTGCTTTAGAGCTAAACCAACCACTTATCAATATATAATGGGAGATTTGCCAAGCAATCGCATTCAATCATCTCGACCATTATAAATTGTGGAATAGATTATGCTGGTCCTATGTTGTTAAGAGAAACAAGGCGCAGAGGTTCAAAACAGATAAAAGCATATCTTGCATTATTTATATGTCTTGCAACCAAGGCAATGCATATTGAACTTGTCATGGATTTAAGTACAGATTCATTTTTAAATTGTATGGAGAGAATGATAGCTCGAAGAGGAAGAATAAATAACATATATTCAGATAATGCTACAAATTTTGTTGGAGTAAACAATGAGTTACGGGAACTTGCAAATTTATCACATCAAGGTTATAGTTCTAAGATGCGTAATTATTTGTTAAAAGAAGAAATCAATTGGCACTTCATACCACCTCATTCACCTCATCTTGGCGGTATATGGGAAGCAGGTATCAAATCTGTTAAATATCATCTAAAATGAATAGTAGGTAATGCAGTTCTGATATATCATGAGCTGTACACAGTTTTGACTCAAATTGAAGCAATTTTAAATTCCCGTCACATTTCTCCAATGTCTGAAGATCCTAATGATGTTAGTTATTTAACCCCAAGTCATTTTCTCATTGGAATGCCACTAACTGCACCATTGGAGCCAAGTTTGTTGGATCTGAAGTTGAATTCATTATCAAGATACCAGTTAATTGAAAGAATTAAGCAACATTTTTGGAATCGCTGCTCAAAGGAATATTTACAATCCTTGCAAGTAAGATCAAAATGGAAAACAAATGGACAAAATCAACCACAAGAAGGAGATTTGGTTATTATACAAGAGGATAACATACCTCCACTACTATGGGTCACAGGTCGAGTGCAGAAATTGCATCCAGGAGTCGACAACACATCAAGGGTCGCAGTTATCAATACAATCAAGGGCCCAATAACCAGAGCTACCTCCAGATTATGTTTGCTACCTATTAGTGATCACAAATAACTTTACATTATAATTTTTTTCTTTAACCTATCATCAATTATTCATCACGGTATATTTCAATGTTTGAAAGCATATCTTTCAAGGTGGGCGGCATGTTGAGAGCTGTCTGGCAGTAGACATGTTGCCAGTGTAACGAAAAAACAAAAAAGTTATTATTAAAAATTCAATGAGAAAAAGTCAAACATCATGTATATTATTTTAAATTGAATAAAAATAGATTTGCAATAAGTGTCTTGTTAAAAAAGAAAAAGAAGACGAGCCACCGATAACTACTTCGGAACCGTCCAGACCAGCAGGTCATAACATAGTCTTTTAATCTTTTCCCCATATGCAACTAATTAATTTAACCACTAGGTTTGTGGGTCATTGGTACACAAGTCTGCAGGAAATAGTTACTTAGTTCGTCATCCAATGGAACCAAAATCTATTTATGAACTTTCTTTATATTTTGGTAGATTATATTTAAAAATTTATGCTTCCAGATAGCATCGCAGGAGTATCTAAGAAATGCGGAATTTATCCTTACGATAAGCACATAAATGGGGTAACCATCAAATTGATCGAGGAAGAATCCGAACGAGAAGCCGGTTATTCGTACAGCACATCTAGAATTCGAATACTTGAAATTGTCCCCTCAATACAAGGCAATTCATCGGTCGAAAAGTCATCGTGAAGCAGAAGTAAGAAAAAAACTCACATCAAGTTAGAAAAAGGTAAAAGTGTCATTGCTCCTGGCACACCATAAAAGAAGAAAACAAAAGAAAAAATACAAAGAAAAGAAGAAAGGCATTGGCCAAAGAAAAAGACAGAATTCATATTATCACACTAATCTATTTTTAAAGTAATATCCCACTGAGCTTTTTTGGTGAGTAAATGTCAAAAAAATCACACCAACTTTAATGGTTATGCAGTGTAAGAGTAAGACATGTTTCACACGTGAATTAATAAATCCGTACTTAAGAGCATTCTACTTATTATTAAATTAACCACGGAAAGAGGATAACCACGGAAGTGCTGTAAATGTAGAGCCAAAAACAAAAATTAATTATAAATAATAACAATATCTTCAGTCAGTGAACGTCACACTCCCTTTAGTCCCTCTCCCTTAAGCATACTATAAATGCTAGCAACAGCATTTTCCGTTTCATTTTCCGAGCTGGATGTAAATCCTTACGTATAATAGTATCTCTAGAACGTAATAATTCATCGTAATCGCACAATATGCGCCCTCAGATAACGTAATATGTGCAGGCACTTGCATAAGTAGCTAATTGTGATGCCGTAACGCGACAAGTTTATCCCAACTTCAGATTGTAATTTAAACTATTGTATAGATGCAAGCAAGCTGGTCCTTAAATTACGGGTATGCAAATAATTCGACGCCACGAATCAAGCGCGAGGTTTGCTAATAATCTCAAGTATTTTAGTGATATTCGAAAATCGCACACATTCCATATGATACATGTATATAGTAGGTGGCCAATGAACGGGCAATAACACTTTCGACTCAAAAGTACTAAAATGAAATGGTTTTCTAAAGATGATTTTATTTTATAATTTATACCTTTTATAAATCATTTAATAATTAATGTTCTTACACTTAACGTTCTGCACTTACATTTCTCACACCTGCATACTGCTAATACATTTATCGATTTCTTATTTGAATGGTTTTTCTCAATTCTGTGTTTTAATATGGTTAACATTGTATTGTCTTGATCCCTACCTTTGATTTTAAAGCAATCCAACCATTTTGAACAGAACGTAGATCTAACTAATTTCCACATTCTAACAAGCTTTCTGTGAAGACGTAAACACGTAAAGAAATTATGTGTGAATTCTAGTGTATCTCAATGATCTTTAAAAAAATTACCCCATCTAACCGTTTCTTCATTCCTTTTCTGTTATATCCTCTTCTCCCTTTCTCCAATACTCTCCTGTTATATCGTTGCTCTGGCATTCTGCTTCTTCAAGCTTTCTTACTGAATATAATTTAAGTATTCCATATCCATAGTAGGCAAAATTTTGTTATATTAAGCGTGGATGAGAAGATTAAAAAGAAGTAGAAGAGGAGTATCAAGAATAGGTTTTATTTGACCTGGATGGAAGACATGCTGTTAAAGAGCCTCTATTTAAAGTAGCAAGTTTACACAAGAGTTCACTCCAGCAGAGCGCAGAAATCAGGAACAAAAACGGAAAAATAGATTAGATTAGATTTTAGATCTGCTTTAGGTTAGATTTATCGTGATCTCCTTTATAGACAGCCAACGTTGCCTTCTTAATTAAATTCATGATTTTTGAGAGCGGCTATGCGGATAGAAATCCTAGAACTAGAAACATTTTCCTTGCCAGACCATCGCAATACCATAGGATAGAAACAGGAGTTTCTTATTCCCCTTCGCAGAATCTGGAACTACGTCTTCAATGATCGGTCAGTAGGCATTATTTTGACAGTTTTCCTACCTGTCTTTCATTACTTTAGGCCTTTGTTCCTTTAAGTTGTCCTCTTGTTTTTTCTGCCCTTGTTGTGGTGGACTTTCTCACACCTTACGCTTATTATGTATCCATGTACTGATGAACTTTGAAACCTGCGATTTGGTACTGGTGACGGAATATCAACGAATGACCTGGAAGATCCTCGTCCGTGGCCGAGTGGCTGGGACTACTAGGAATAATAAGAAGAGCATCTAAGGTAAAAAAAAATCTCACGAGGACGAAATACCTGGACGAAACTCATTGGAACTTCCAGAGGAGCAGCCAACGTAAGATTACAAATGATAGTAATAGGCAAGCGTCACCTGGAAGACAAATTGAATCAAGAGCAGATGGACCTGATTCACGAGTAGCTCGCGATTGCGATGTGCGATTGCTTCGAGTGGCGGTACCAATTTCTTGCAATTCACGAAGAAAATTTTCGCTAGAGAATTGTAGATGGCTTCCACAGCGAAGACGCGGAACCAAGTTCAAGACAAAGGCATCTAAGACGAATTTTTGAGCTTGGATTAACTACCGTTGAACCTATGGACAAAAGTGCCAAGGATGCTAGCCATGATACCTCGGCAGTAGAAACCAGAGAGCGGCAAGGTATTGGACGTAAACTGATATTCGACAAAAAATTTACCATTCTTAATCTGCTTTTACTTCTTGCCTGATGATATTCTCATTTGGATGAAACCGGTCGCTTTAAATAAATAGAATTTGCAGGAAAACATATCATTATTTCAATCCCTTATTGATTTACTCACACAGAGTCAGAAATGGATTACTTCAGCGAAACGTAGTTTATTCACCTGTCTAACTATGAGTGAATATTGCAGTGCAAAGCCAGAGAAGGAACGAAACGAATGCTCAAGGTTGCTTTGACGATGAGTGGATACATTTCGCGAAAGGCAGGAGCAAGCAGCTTCGTTCACGACATGGCTTTTACAATAGGTTACATTTTATTTGTTTTCGACAAATAAATAATAAATTGTTTACATACTGCTGTGGTTAGACAACCCAATTTGCTGAGTGTATCCAAGTTGCATATTTTTGGTTATTTATTGGTTGTTTTCCTTACTAAAACAGCTGTTGTTCAATTTACCGAGAATTTTTCACAATTTTATTTTGGTTTGTATAAATTTAGTTCAAGAGTTTGTTGTATCTTTTTTTAATTTAGTGTTAAGTTTTTTTAATTATTCCAGACATTCAAATGTCTATTGTTTGGTTGTGTTGATTTTATACGGATTCTATTATATGTTGTCGTTGAATTGTAATACGTCTCCGTTGTACGATTTTGAGAGAGGGATTTTTGTAGAGTTTTGTCAAGGAATTCCTAGTTCGACTATTGACGTGAGTAGACGTATTTTTGTATATCTTTGCTGCCATTTTGTAATTCATTTTGATATTATAAATTTCGCTCTAATTCTGTAATTATTTAGTCGATCAAGGATTTCTTATTGTGATAATTGTTAATATATTGAAGTGTGCACATTATAGATATAAGATCAATTATTATTTGTGTTTAGGAAGATATATTTTAGTTTTTTCTCTTTATAGTTTAAAGAGTTAATTTTCCGTTATTCAATTTTTGCTGTTTCATTTTTATTATCAATCACCTCGGTTGGATGAGTAGAAGCATTGTTCTTGCATTTAGTTTATTTTAATTTGTGAACCCACGTGGAAAGAAATTCAAAGGTCGTGTATTTTGGATGATCTTTCTGAACAAACTTAACTTTTGCTTTGCATAGGAAATAGCATTGTCCTACTTTAATTTAGAGTCAAGTGCAGTTTTTAATTTAGGCCACAACCTTCAATTCACGGTTTTTTTCTGCACAATTTGTAATTTAACCCGTGGTCGAAATAAATTGATTGTTAATTAGCATCATTTGGTTAAAAATTCCGTTCTTTTATTTTTATTTAAACCTTTTAAATTTTTTGGGTAATTAAGAAAGTTTGTTTTCATTCAAACACAATATACTTTCGTGGTTAGATTCAAGTTTTAATTGCGGAGGGTAACTCTGAGTTATAGTTCTTTTGCGTTATTAAAATTTATCCGTTGACCTAGCTAATTTTGTATCTCTTTTTCATTTAAAAATCAGTTTTGCTTTTTCATTTAATTCAATCAGTATACAGCAACACGTTACACGTTACTGTGAAAGCAATGTGAAAGACCTACTTTATTTAATATGAGAAAAGAACTGACTCTGAGCTTACGTTGATTGCCAAATCAGGCATCAATCTAAAGAAAACAAGAAATGCGAGAAGAAGAAGTAACCGCTTACCAAGAGAAAAGAAATATGTTATTTATTTAACTCAATTGGAGACAGCTTTTTTAATATACCTTATTTCACTCTAAAGATAAGCAGTTGTGGTTGCAGTTTCAGTTTTAACCTTATTGATTTCTATTTAATTTGTTTATCTGCTAATGCAATGCAGGACAATTCACCCTTACTCAGCCACCCTCTTCTGTGTTAGTAAGGTATCTTCCGCAAACTCTGTGCAGTTACTGAATTTAAATTTCCGTGGGTATGCCTTTAGTCCTCTTTGGAGTGGGAACACCATACAAATAGTGCAATTAAAAAATTGAATAAACGTTACTACAATATTTATAGACTAAGAGATTCAGTTAATTTCGATACTTTGCGCACGTACTATATGCTTTGCGTTTAGTCAGTAGTGGTGGACGGTATCATCTTTTGGGGTAGTTCGGCTTTTGGGCAAAGAGTTCTTAAGGGCTAGAAACGCATCTTAAGATGTATGCTTCGTTTGACTTCTCGATCATCATTAGGTAAAAATTCGAGAAACATAACAGTCTTACTTTATATATACTGTCTGTTATCCTTTTACGTAGAAAATCGACAAGAATTTGTCTGCAATGGCGATATCAATAAATTCACAACAAAAAGTTCCTAACTGCTGAGCGTCATGCAGCACCATACAACATGTGTTGAACGAGATCCCAAGTGAGAAATCAGAAACATCAATAATCTAATATGTTTCAAAAATGTAGTAAAATAAATGTTTAATCAAAAATGAATTCTATAGCCTTAAATATTATTTTAATAGATAGTCATTGTTTTTTGTAAAGGATTATTATCGCTAGTTTGAGCCTCATGAAGGTTTTTTTTTCCAATGACATTCATTTCATATACTGGTATCCGTGAGAAATACGTTTTATTCCGATATGCACTTTAGTTGCTTAATACGCTTAAATTGAGGTCAATTCATTCATTATGTATATCATACTTTCGACAAGTCGATAGACAATGTTCTATTGTAGAAAAATTTAATGTTTCGACAAAGATTAATAATGGTGAAATAAACAACACCTGCTTACACATTTACTAATTACTCGAAAAACTTAGAAATTCTTCTAAACACACTATGTGATTTGTAGTGGTCAAAGAGGTAGTTATAGATTACCCATTTTATACGTATAGAAGTGCTGCAAAGGCGATTTGTAGGCACTCATCGAGAAATGCTTGTTTGAAAGAAAAAAAGCACAACAAAGGTCCGGTATTTCGCAGACAACAATCAATGACTTCCAGCTTGAACGCTGAAATATAAACTCTACATGACGCCCGCAAAGCTCTCACAAATCAGCGCTCCTACCTTGCTTGTTCATCATTTTTCTACCGCTCACCTCACATAAGCCTTCTAGGGAGGATGTATCTCGATAAAATTGTTGGTAAAATCCAGAAATTTTTGAAACTAAATTAAAAAAAAGTCGTACTGGTGCGATATCTCTTCGAAAGATGTTTGAATATTCATAGATTATCAAATCATTTCAATAGGTTCAGAAAAAATAGTCGGAACCCAGGAAACAGAGAACGTCATGTGTACATGATATAACTTATTGATTGCAGTGGCAACCAAGAATGTACATAATACCAATTTACTATACGGAATATGTACAGTACTAATGTAATTTGCTATTAATTACTTGAGCTTTCCGGAAACAGGTTACGTTTATGTATGTACGTCATTACATATGTATACACACAAAAGCACATAACTACATACGTGCAAACATAGACACTTGAACGTACAGCACGACACGAACAACGCATACATCAAGGATCCCCGAATTGAAGTGTATACGGTTTTCTTCGTACTAACAATGTAAATGGCTGGTAGGTAGTATACTATTAATTTACTTATTTATTATTCAAACTTTAATTTGAATTTCTTTCCATATTATAACAATTTTACTTGGTTGGCGTATGAATAATATATTGAAAATAGCGTTTTTAATTTCCAATGGAAATAAAATCTCGTCATCAATAGAACTTTTAATACTTAGTAACAGCAAATTTGTTTTACACTGCAAGTATGAAGATGTACAGTGCACTTCAGGTCTAATATCTTCCACATGCGTTGCCCAAATAGCGGCACTACCTTTTCGGTCATCCTGACTCGAATGAACAAAAATAATATTATCATTATTGAGTAAAGTATAATCATTATCGATCGCCCCACTGAGTATGCCTGGAATCCGCTGAAGAAGTCTAAGTAT
This sequence comes from Protaetia brevitarsis, assembly GCA_004143645.1. Taxonomy (NCBI): domain Eukaryota; kingdom Metazoa; phylum Arthropoda; class Insecta; order Coleoptera; family Scarabaeidae; genus Protaetia; species Protaetia brevitarsis. The sequence goes on along the minus strand of RXPK01004048.1, from coordinate 4,171 downwards.
TGTATCTGAAAAATAGGACAACCAGAAACTTACTCTATTACTTCTCAGATGAACCAACAATAAAGAAAAGTAATGATCAAGTAGTTCATACTAGCGTATTAGTAGAGTTTTTCGCGTGGAAAGAACCATATCCGAATCTGTGAAGTGACATCAACCTGTTTGCGTAACGCGACAGAAGTACGGCAGAGGGAGAAAGATCTACCAATAAAAACTAAAAATGCGATGAATGTTACTTGAATATAGGATTCACAGAGACAAGTGATGGCGGCCTCTGTATGTTATTTACGGAAATGTGTTGACTAACAATTCCATGTTTCTTACTATGCTGCAGCATCATTTAGAGGAAAATTACTCTGAGTTGGAAGACTGGCCGTCCGGTAGAATGTGCAACGAAATCTTGACTTCAGAAACAACTATAATAGCATTTGCTAAAACCACTAATTGAAAGCATTAGGAGTCTGCCACCTACTAAATATTGCAGACACTCTTCTTAAGCCGTGTAAAATCGATATTGTCAAGCATTTGCTTGTTAAAAAAAATTGTTAGTTAGTCCCAAATATTCCTTTGGCAAATAACGCCGTTGCTAGATGTATCAGCGATATAACTGATGACGTGAAAGGGATATTTATCAGTTGCATTAGAAGTACCAAATTGGCACTACAAACAGAGTTGGTGATTTTAATGGCATTTGTTCGTTATGTGTAGGAAAAACTACCAGGAGAAGCTTCTTCTTTGCAGATCACAATCAATCAATACATTGCGGGATAAGATATTTCATATTTAGGATAAATTCTTTTCGTTCAGATAGCGGACGAAAAATCACCTAGCTTAAACTCGGCATAATGTAACTTCCTCATAGATTTGACATAACACAGTGAAATAAAAATCGCGTTTCAAAACCAAAGTCTATTAGAATTTTGGCTCCATTCATTAGATGAATTCAAAATTGTGTTTGAGAAAGCAAAATTAGTATTGCTAAAACTTCTTTTGTTAGAATTCTTCGCCTATGAAGCTAAAAAAAAAAAAATATATATAGACATCGCAGAATCAAACATTTGTCTGCGGCCTGCATGTATGTTGCCCTGATTTAGATTTATAGTTAAATCACAGTGTCATCTAATTACACTGGCTATCAAAATGAAACATAGACTATATGACAAGGACGTGAAACTTTTCGCAGTAATTTGATTGGCATTTTAAGTACATTACAATCTTTTAGTTATCTATTGTTTAATCTTCAAATCCATAATGTACACAAATTTTTGCAAAACCAAGAAATAAACTAAGCTTGCGGTGCAAATTAGCTCAAAACCATTTCCTCCTAAAGTTTCTTCAATACCATAATGTTTACTATATTATCTATACAGTTACTAGGATGTGAAACAGTAAAACAAACAATTTACGAGCCTTACCTCCTAAAATGTAAAACTTTATGCCTCACATATTCACTTTTTATAAATCAACATGTAATGTTTGGAACTAGAAAGCAGTATTATTTTCACAATTAGTAGAAACCTTAGGATCTGATGGAAGTGCTTAAAATGAATAATATTATCATAAACTTAATAGAGCATTCATGTAATAAAAAAGATACGATTGTATATGAAAACAAAGTTTTATGCTAACGTTCATTATCAGCAAAATATAAAACTGAGAACTCATGAAAGCTTTATGAAATAGATTGACTGACTGAGGAGATAAAAGCCCACTGGTATCTATATAAAAACTTGGAACATATCCAAGTTTTGAAAATTTGCTTTCTGTGCTTCTTTTAAACTTGGGTTCAAAACTGTTCAAAAGGTTTAAAATAGTGTTAAGAAGCATAGAAGTTTTAAAACATTTGAGCTTCGGTACAAAATTTTCAGAAACCCTCAGCCACGTCCAAAATCTTCCTTGTTTAGTCCTGACAGTCACTAAAATTTCTAGCTAATTTGGTTTAAAAAGATGCGCTTATTCTGAACAAAGTTTACATATAAACATTACCTTTGAAAGCAAACCACTCGGTGAAAGAAAATTAAAGCATATTGTAAAGAGCACAAATGGTTATATTTGTTAATTCAAAAATGATGACTTTCTGTTGATAAAGAGTAAAGACGGAAAGGAAAGTTTAGCATGGTTGAGATTCAACTCTATTGATTTCTCCATTTACCATAGAAAGGGGTGTGATAATTATGCTGTTTCACTCCGATAATACACACATGTAAATTTATAGAGGCATATAGAACTTGCCTCCTCCGCTACTTTGCCTCGTTGTCTCCTATATTTAGGTTGTCGTAGTAACTGTAAAGTTACCAAATTCCTAAGCGTAAATTTCAAATACGTATTCTTGAAAAGCAAATCAATATTAAGTCACATTAAACCGTGTGTAACACTAAGTTTATGTTTCACCTTACCAAGGATCTTGGTGCTACTGGTCAACCTAATGTATTATACGGAGAAATTTTAATTTTAATTTTTTTTAAAATTTATTTATTTATTTGGCATACGTTTAGAAATAAACACTGACATCGTCCAAAGGTAAATATTGACATTACAAGAAAAAAAAAATGGTCAATATAGATATAACATATATGAACTTTGCAATATCACGGTAACATTTAAAAATGATGTTCAAACAACAAACAACACACAAAACAAATGTCGCACATCTGAAAGTCAGCCAGAAAGATACTCATCTTTCTAGCTGACTTTCAGATGTGCGACATTGGTTTTGTGTGTTGTTTGTTGTTTGAACATCATTTTTGTGCTGCGTTGCAATATTCGTATATACATAAATTTAATAACTGGATGCATAATTGAATGAGAATTTAAGATGGAAAACTCATTATTGACATGATTGATATTTGCTAAGTTGTTGATCTGAAACTACAATATGTATCTATAAAGGATAACAATAATTGTAGGACGACTTTAAGCCACTATACATGCGTTAATTAACTAATGCTATTTAATAATTAGGTGAGATTAGAATGTATGTAACACTCAGTTGATATCAGCATACATATGTTTCACTTTACCAAGGATCTTCAGTGCTACTGGTCAATCTGACGTATTATACAGAGAAATTCGTATATATACATAATAAGTGGATGAACAATTGAATAAGAATTTAAGCTGAAAATATTATTAACGTGAAGATATTTGCTAAATTCTCGCTCTGAAATTTTCCCAAATCACTATTAGTATTTTACTAGCATTGATTGTTTGTCTAAATTTAACGGAAGCAAGGTTGATTTTAGTTTGTTTAAAACGAAATGAAAATATACTTAAAATTTCATTTTTTATACATTGAAGTTAATTGGAGTAGTCAAATTCAAAGGATTCGGAGCAATTAGCGGAAGCTTTAATCATTATGAAATATTGGGGATTGTATCTATCGTATGTCAGATAAGGTATCTAAATTCAGCAAAGCTATTTAAGCTGTATAGCTGCTTGTGCACCTGAGATAATTCTGCAAGTATGATTGGCATCAGTACGAGTGATTACAAAGCCGATAAATTCCAATTAGGAAACATGTCAAGTTATACTCAGAAATAGATTGTTGCTAATTTATTGTTCTATCTATCTTATCTAACCTTCAACTGTGACAGTACCTGTATGTTCCATACTTCGGACTCATTTGTAAGTACATATATGTCTTAGGCGGTAAGATGTGAATTATAGCCGTTATGCAGATAATTTCAGTACCAAGATCGGTATTGCATTGTTTTGGTGTATTGTTGTTGAACAGTTTTTATAAATGAAATAAATCTAATCTATTACCACTCTCTCCAGCATGGCTCGATATTAGCAATTTTCCAGGAACCATAAAAATATTTAGGAATTCTTAGAGTGTAAGAAGTTATGGTGAATTTACACCCCCTGTTAGAGCATAATCCACCACATGCTGTGTAATGTTATGTAATTACAAAACAAGTAATCTATTTTTGCTAAATATGGGGTGCAAATTCACCACGACTTTTTCTGTGTATAATTGCCAGACAATACGCTTGCTTTTTTCTGCATAAACTAAAAAGGTTTATAGCGTACTGCTAAATTTATTCACTCTTAATTATTAGACCTGCTTTCATTCACACAAATGAATTTTTTTGAAGCTATATCACTCATAATTTAATTTGTCACTATGTAATATACAATACCATAGAGGTGCAGGTTGTTGCGCATTTAACTT